>CM077155.1:103394264-103591818 GCA_039583875.1 Platanthera guangdongensis | reverse complement strand
CCCGTCGGTCTGCGGCTGGAGGCGGTACTATAAAAGTAAGCTGAGATCCCAAGTTAAGCATGCACGGCACTCCACTCGCTCGAAGTGAAACGACCATCACGGTCCGAAACAATCGTCTGGGAATGCCATGATATCTGACGTACTGCTCCACAAATAATCTCACCAGAACTGCAACTGGGGCATCCTTTCGAACTGGAATAAACCGCGCTAACTGGTCAATCTATCCACTATAAACCCATATAGAATCATGCCCAGAGTGGGAGTGAGGCAATCCGTGTACAAAGTCCATAGCAATGACCTCGAACTTCCATTCTGGAACTGGCAGTGGCTGTAGTAAACCTCCCGGGCTCTTGCATTCTGCTTCACACGCTGGCAGGTCTCGCAATGGGTCACAAAATCCGTGATCTCCCTCTTCATCCCGGGCCAATACATAGACCTCCGCAAATCTGCCCACATCTTGGTGATGTCGGGGTGCACTGAATATCTCGAGCAATGTGCCTCTCTGAGTATGTCATCCGGATACTGCCCCCCTGCTGGTATGTAGATGCGCCCACGGAATCGAAGAAGATCATCCTGTAGCGTGTAGTCCTCGACCTTGCCCCTCTCCAGGGCACTGAAAACCGGCTGTAACGCAGCATCCAGCCTCCTGAGGTGTCTCGGATGCGCTCATGTATATCATCGTTCGATCACTGAGCTCAAATCTCTCGATACACTCTGGCTCGGTCTCGGGATACCATGTATGTGCATGCCTCCATCATCTGTCGCACTCTAAGACATCAATGCGGGGCTCCGTCCAGAAGTGTCGGCCCTCTCTCAAAGCATCTGCACCGTGTTCGATGTTTCCCAGGGGGGTAGTGGAGCTTGTATGTCATATTCACAGAGGAACTCCACCATCTCCTCTGTCTCAGGTTTAGTCCTTCTGTGTATCGATATACTTAAGATTCTTGTGATCTGAAAAGATGTCATAATGAATCCCGTACAAGTAATGCCTCCATATCTTTTAGGGCGAATACACCAGCCCCGAGCTCTAGATCATGTACTGGATAGTTATGCTCATGCTTCTTCAACTGTCTTGAAGCATAAGCAATAACATGTCCATGCTGCATCAGGACTGGTACCCATCCCCTGATAAGAGGCGTCCGTGTAGATCTGGAATCCTTCGCTCCCGATGGAAGCGCAAGAATGGGGGATGAGATGAGTCGGTCCTTCAGCTACTGAAAAGCCGTCTCGCACCGCTCTGACCAAACAAAATCTGCGTCTTTCTTCGTCAAGGACGTGAGGGGGAGTGCTATCCTCGAGAACCCATCCACGAACTTGCGATAATACGCCTGCTAGTCCCAAGAAAATGCGGATGTCAGATGCAGTCTTCGGTCGTGGCCAATCCCTCACTGTCTCTATCTTGGCTGGGTCCACTGCTAATCCACCCCACTGATCGTGTGCCCCAGGAAAGCCACCTCTTGCAGCCAGAACTGGCACTTTGAAATTTTGCGTACATCTGGGTCTCCCTCAGCCTCTGCAAGACCTGCGCCAGGTGCTCCGTATGCTCCTCCTGAGTCCGAGAATATATAAGGATGTCGTCGATGAATACAATCACGAAGCGGTCTAAGAAAGGCTCGAATACACGGTTCATTAGACTCATGAATGCGGTAGGGAATTCGTGAGCCCAAAAGGCATCACCGTGAACTCGTATAATCCATAGCGTGAACTGAATGCCGTCTTCGGTATGTCCTCTTCCCTGATACGGAGCTGGTAGTAGCCGGATCGCAAATCTAGCTTGGAGAAACCAGAAGGCTCCCCACTGGTCAAATAACCTCATCTATCCGAGGCAGAGGATAGGTATTGGAGGGACCGTTAACCGTTCTCTCCCGGTAATCTATGCATAGTCGCAGTGATCCGTCCTTCTTCTTCACAAAGAGAACTGGCACTCCCATGGCGATGAACTGGGCCGAGCAAATCCTGACTCTATTATCTCCTGTAGTTGAGTCCTGAACTCTGCTAACTCCCTGGGAGCCATCCTGTAGGGTGTCCCGGGACACCGGCCTCGCTCCCGGTACTAGCTGAATCCTGAAATCCAAGTCTCTAGCAGGTGTAGCCCGGGCAATTTTCTCTGGGAATACGTCGGAGAAATCCCGGACCACCGAATATCTGAGATAGTCGTCTCTGCACCCACCATCTCGAAGCAGATAAGATAAACTTCTTCATCCTGCTCGTGGGCCTTCACAGCCTGTACAGAAGATAATAATAGGTGGCAGATAGGCTGAATACCTTCGATGATAACATGAGAGTCGCCATGCCTTAGCGTGATCCTCCTGGACGGACAATCTATTTGAGCATGGTTTCGGTGTAACCATGTCATGCCCAAAATCAAGTCGAAGTCCTGCAGCTTCAGAATAGTTGCTGGCGCCTCAAATGCCTTACCGCCAATCACGGCCTCCATATCACAATGTGCAGTGGTCCGCAGCTCTGACCCATCGGGTAGACGTACCCTCATCTCTAGTCCAGGAAACCTCTCTACGCCTTCGAGTCCGTCGATGAAGGCCTCGGATACGAACGAGTGCGAAGCACCCGTGTCAAAGAGAGTATGAGCGGCTTGCCGCTGATCATAACTATGCCTGAGGTTTATTTACATTAAAGTTAATTGTTATCCTATAGTTCCAGGTACTATATAATTGAAAATTCAAGAATTTAATCATTAACTTTAAGTACCTGTGATAACCTCCTCGGGGTTCCTTTGCTCTGTGAGGTCCAAGGAGTATATCTGCTCCTGCTCGCGTCTCCTGCCGTGATATCCCCGGCCTCGGCCTCGTCCTCGGCCTCGTCCTCGCCCTGCTGTACTGGGGCCACTGGAGGTGAGGAGGAGGAGGGGATGGAATCGATGCGGGCACTCTGACCTGATGTGCTCGGCTGGCGACATCCATAACAAACTACCTGTCGGTGGCCTCGGTCATCCTGTCTCCTCGGATCATGCATCTGTAGAGGTGGGGGAGCCAATGCTGGAGGAGGCCCCTGCTCCTGCCTGAAGTTGGGACGACGACGTCCCCCACCCTTCATGTATCCGATAGTCCTGCCTCTCTGAGAGCCCCTGCTGCTCTCTCCTGATGTCGACCCATCAAATGGTCTCTTCCCTCCGGCTCGCACCATGAACTGGTCAGCCTCCAGCTTCTTTGCCATCTCGATGATCTGCCTAGATGTGCCATGAGAAATGAACAACAAGGCCTGCCTCAAATCGTCCCTGAGGCCCCGGTAGAACCTCTTGGCATGCCTCCTATCATCGGTATCCTGAATCCCTGTGAACCTGGCCAATGAGAGAACTCTCTCTGATACTCTATCACCGATCTAGTCCCCTGCCTGAGTTCAAAAACCTCTCCTCCAAGGCATCTCTGTCCGTAGCAGAGACGAAGTGCTCCAGAAACACATCGCCAAACTCTCCCATGATATCTCTGACAGCTCAAAGTCCGCATATGTAGACTCCCGGACTGATTTCCCCATCTCTTCGCATGAGCCCCTAGCACAGAGGTGGCTAGAGGTACTGCCTCGCCGACTGGGCAGCAGATGCCTGCTAAGATCTCGTGTATGGCCTCCAGCCATTCTTCCATCTTCACCGTATCCTTTGTCCCACGGTATGTCGGTGGGGACAGGCTCTTGAATGCACTCAGCCAGCTCGACCCCGGATTTGGCTGTGGTGCCGGGACTTGCTGGGATTTGAAGGCATCCAGAATCTCGTCAAGGTCTGCCCCATCTCCGTGTGTAGGAATGGAGTGGCAGCTGGAGGGGGAGGAGCCACATTTTGCGGCGCGGCGACCTGTGGTGGTTGCATAAAGGTAAGGTTAAAACAGAACTGGTCTAACTCATTGTACTTTGTGGACCATTTATGTGACTTTTGCACATGCACACCACTGCTTCCGCTGCATAGTTTGTCCGCAAACTAATGCTCGGGCGGGGGTGGTCCCATGTTGTGCACTTCTTTCTCATATGATCGTTGTTCAAGTGATACCAGTTTGTAAGACCCCCTCCCCCCTACCAAGGAGGCTACCGGGTCTTATGCCCAGAACCGCCGTCTTACGGTGGCACTAACTCACGGGTTAGCCGACACCGCAACACGCCGATTCTGCCGGCTAGTACGATCATATAACCTGTAGGCCAATATGAGAAGAAAGAAGCAAAACAGTATATGAATCCATCAGTCCACAAGCCACATAGTACAATCATAAATGAAATGAAAGATACATCAATATAGTCCACAGAAGACTACAAGAAAGAGTAAAAAGGCTTATGCCCAGTACATCAAAATCACTCTCTCTCAAAATAAATAAATGCGGAAGCTATACTAGAACATCAGATCTCGTCCCACCTGAGGACGCACAGTAGTGGTAGTAGCCTGCTGAAGCGGTATCTGTTCCTCAAGTCCTGCCTCCTCGACGTGCTGGTGCTCCATCTCCACGGCTCCTAAAAAATAGTTTGGTCACCGACCATTAGTCAAAAAGACTAAGTCGTTTCCTCCGCACCTCACCCCACATCTCCTAGGCACCGAGCGGAAGGACGAAGCGGAGGACAACAAGGGTAGCAAAATGGAAGCAGGTGACAGAATCTAACTAGAGTTGTAATGAGTAATTTATTCTAGTCTAGCAGTTCTAAGTATGGTACAAGTAGTAAGTAAGAGCAGTGCAGTAAAGGAAAGTAAAGAACAGTAGTATGAGCAAGTAAATAAACTAAACTGCCACTATACTATCATCACAAACGTACCCTAACTTATATAAATGCCCATACAAATATATAAGTTAGGATTTCCAGGAATTTAAACTATCATATAAAAAGCCCATACTAATTTATATGATAAGGATCTATGAAGCGTATGACCTAATATGAATGAATGATATGATGCAATTTTATGCACAGGCAAGTGCAACTCACACACAACGACTCTGTGATCACAGACCTTTAGTTCCCACTTTTTGAGAGCTAGCATCACTCTCGGGTACCACCGCTGTGGCTACGGCAGCAGCGGAGCGGGCGTCTCCGCTTCTAGACCGGTATGCACACTACCAAGCCTTAGACCCCTCTCATACGCCTCTGTACACGTCCAAGGTGCACTCTAGAGTCTCGCGTACGTACTTTGCTGACAACCCGTCAGTCTTGTTGGGGGATGTGCGTTATCGGGGATCGTCCTCTAGACCGCAGTGTAAAACACCACTGGCCCCTCTAACTCTCACAACCGCCTTGTGCACCGTACTGCCATCGGTGTGACGAACGGCCAGTACTGCATGCCCCGCCACGATATTTATGCACATGCAAGTATTTCATTCCGAGCCTCCCGCTCGCAGGACCAAACCCGTCCTGAATCCCTCAAACCCAAAACCGGGTGAGAACGCACATTAGTGCCTTATACCAACTCCCTCAAACCCTAAACGGGTGAGAACGCACATTAGTGCCTTATACCAACTCCCTCAAAACCTAAACGGGTGAGAACGCACATTAGTGCCTTTATCCAACTCCCTCAAACCCTAAACGGGTGAGCATATATCATGAATCTCTCTAACCCTACACGGGCGAGAAGGTACAACAATGTCCTAACCTATTAGACTACTCTTGTCTACGGGTTATTATACTTAGAGGTTTAAGGTTAATCCCAGGACTGCCCCCGGTATTCCCTGTGAAGGGCTCTCAAGGGGCACTAGGAACTGTGTTGGGATTACGCCCAGCGTTCCCTTTCGCAAGGATATTTATTTTAGTTGATGGCTAGCCATGTCTCTCCCATCTCTCTTTATTGCTCTAGTACAACCCTAGTGACTTAAGGTGTTACCGGGAAACCGACGGTCTTCCGTCGACCCCACTCTAGTTGCTACCCTAAGACTTGCACTTTTAACCCATCACTAAGACCATGCTACCCACCAGGGATCATTCATTTTGCACTCTCTTATTTCTTCCGATAATCAATCCTCTGGTAACCCTAAAGCAAGAACTATTTATGTTATATGCAGACCATGTCCTATTATTACCCTAAAAATGGGATCTCCCAAACCTTAAGGCATCTTGCCCCTAAATAATTATCCTAGGGTGGTATGGGCTAAGGGAACTACCCTATGAATTCTCATAATTTTTCTTGGCCAAATAGTCCTTTAATTAAATCTTTTAAATTAATTACTATGTCACTTTACACATGAAGTAGTGTGAATTAACATCCACTGACCTAGGTAATTTTGCCTGAGTTGTATAATGACAAACTATTGCTGTCTACAGAGTTTCATAATTTTCCTTTAATTATTTATTCCAATGTCTTATTTAATACCAAATTTTCATAATTTTCATTTTCCAAATGAAGTATAGGCAATAAGTATTCCAAAATTCCAGGATAATTACAAAACATATAAAACACTAATTTATGACTATTGGCAGAGTCTCATCAATTTTTATTGTGTAATGGCCTTTGAAATTCCATTATAACATATTTACCAAAAATGTCATTGTAGTAATTTAACAACTAACAATACATCCATTAATTCTGAGAAATTTATGCAAGACTAATAATACAATTTTATAGCACTAGAATAAATTCCAAATTTTTCTGAGGTGCATATCCATCATTTCAAGAATTAAATGATATAAGGGTAAAATGGGCAATTTGAGATTTCTATTCCAAAAGCTCTTCAAACAGAAGGATCATATTTTTCCTAAGTCAAATGTAACCTTATCTATAACTTGGCAAGGTTTGAGGATTTCTGCTTGAGGAAAACCTATTTTCCAATTTTATTTCAAAAAGAGCTATATTTAAAATAAATTCCAATAAATGGGATTTTTGATTACAAAAATCCCATGATTAATTTGAGGGATGAAATTTACCCTAATGAACCACTGTAAATAATTCCAAGATCTTTGCATGCCTCCATTTGGCTGAATACACCATATTTGAATGTTTGCTATTAGCACACCAAGGCAAAATAGGAAACTAACACATGCAAGTGGATTTTCCAACATGCAGTGATCCAAAGGTGCTGAAATTTTTATCATGCAACAAGGATGTTCCCATTGACCTACCACCAAGATTTGGGGCCATGGGGAGGTATATAGCTCCATATATTGCACTTATTTATATTTTGCTATTTTGACCAAAACTATAGGAAACATTGTTCCAAAAATTCCTATATTTTGGCAGGGGCTAAGTATGCCCTAATCATGCATGTACCCAAATATGGGGCCATGGTGATTAATGGTTTTACCTGGGCATCCAAATGAATTTCTGCCCTACTCTAGGACCAGTCCTAGGAGAAATGCCCTACAGGACTGTACGCTACACCAAATCACAACTTTAAGGTGGCAAATTAAAGGTAAGACAGTCAGCTACAATTTGCATTCAGGGACTAATTTCTTTAAATGCCTCTAAGAGGGCTAAAAATAACATGCAAAATGGCTGTAATTATGTAACAGGAATTTACTATTCATCATATAAAAATTAAATCATATTAATGATTATGCACGAATCTTAAAGAGCAAACCGACGGGATCTGTTCATCTTCTCCAGTGGTTTAACGGCTGAGATTGAGCCAACCTAGAGCGGTTTTGCTGGCGGTTTTCCGGCCAGCTGAGGCGGCGCCACCTCCGGCCAACGGTGCCATCACCTTCACGGTGGTGGTGACTATCATTTCTCGGCGATGGGGCGGCGGAAGACGGCGGCGACGGCGAACCCGAGCGGTTTCTAAAACTTGGAAAACTCTCATTTTTCCCCAATGGCATCGGGCTCAGTTGAGCCCGATATCTCTCCTAATCGATCTAAGATGCTAGTACGGGTAGAGGTGAGGTGAAACGAACCTGAATTGGGGCTTGGCTGCGGGTCAGGCGACGGTTTGCCATGGTGGTGGTGCGCCGGCGAGCTCCACCCGATTCCTTGATTCTCCACTGTTCTCCATGATCCAGCACTCGAATTCCACTCCCTTCTACCTCCTGAAGCTGCTGGTGAGGTCTGTTTGGACTGAATTTGGCTGTACATGGAGATACCACTTAAGTGAGCTCGGTTTGAGCTTTGGTTGCTCCGCCCCAGCTGCCATGTGGCACACAGCCCCCGTTTTCTGCTGGAAATGGAGAGAGGAGGTCGGCCATCTGGTTTTGGGCAGATAAAAACCAGCTGATGGGGTGGCCATGTGGCCACCATTCCCTTCCTTTCCATTTCTCTCTCCTCCTTCCCTCAAAATCCCAATTCTACCCCCTTGTATGTATTCTCTCTCCTGATTTAGAGGGGTAGGACTGGTCTTGTTCACTTGGGCTGGACATGGGCCAATTTTGGTGGGCTTGGTCCAATGGAAGATGGCTTGGTCTTCATTTCACCCTTTTAGGTCAATTTGTTGACTTGTTGACTTGGGGAGTTGACTTAGTCAACATGGTGGGTGGGCTGACCCCATTTGATGGAAATGGGTCTAGTGGCACCACACAACTTGGGTTGGGTCAAGGGGGTGCCCTACTTAGGCTAATTGGGCTTATGAGTGTGGGTTTGACCAAATTAAGCTCAAGGTTGACTTTGGTCAATTGGGGTCAAAGTGTTGACCTAGTGACATGCCCTAGGGTCCACTTAGATTGTTTTTAGGGTTAGGGCAATGTGGTGGGGTCATGGTGTGGCTAGGGTCCCCACTTAGGCTAGTTTGACCTAGTTTGACTATGGTCCTATAGTGGGCCCCACATGGCTACCACCCACTATCTAGGGTCAAACCTAGTTGATCCCCTTAAATTCACCCCAAGCCTAACCCAATCTAAGTTGAGGGGTCCAGAAGTAACATGGGATGTTACAATTTGAGTCTTTCAGGCAGAAGTCACGTCACTTGAAAACATCGACAGCCTAAGACCCGACCTCTATGCCCTCGGTAGGCACCGAACTGCATAGAGTAAAAACGGTTCCACTCAACCCGTTGCTCACTTCGCCATGACACTTAAAGTTATCGGCACGGGTTAAGTTTCCCCGAAGCCCGCGAATCGAACGCACAATATCACATAACCCAGTTATGTGCAAGTTGGCTCCCAGGACACCAAGACGGCAGAATCACGCATTTGCCCAGTTTTTCGGGTGCACCTCGAGGTTAGTCCCCAAGGCTCACTGTTGCAATCTACCGCGTAGAAAACCAGAAAAACAACCAATTGTACGGAGTCTTCTCCAGCCATTTATGCAATGCAACATCACCGATCCAGACCAACTTATCCGAGTAGGCTTCACACATCATGCCTATATCCGTTCTCGATTACGGACTCTACATGTACACAACATAGACTATTTATCTCTACCCAAAGGAACGCCTCAAATCACCGCAAACTCGCGTAAGAGGGCTTCCTATGCAAAGGAAAAGAGGACTTCACATGTCCTAGGATGAGAATTGTTACCCTAGCTCTTTTCCTTGGCGCCATGTAAATGTATGTGGATGGAAAGCACCGCAATCTCCTTGCCTTCGTAGATCCAAAGTCGGCTCGCGATTTGGAGCTCCGAAACTCCACCGGTAACAGGATCTAGCCTCCATTCTGCTTCCTTGCTCTCCCTTCTCTCTAGACATTTAGAAAGAGACTATTTGAAAGAAGTGAGGGATTTGATATAACGGTCCAGGCCCATCCCATGGGAACCCGCTGGCACTGCCGGCCTACCAGGGTCCAGACCCGGGCCCACCACTGGTAGTCAGCCTTTCACATGCAAGCCTGCAGGCCATGCACCCCAACCCCTCTCCGCGCATGTTTATCAGCAGCGGTAGGTTGTTGCCACTGGGTCTCGAACCCAGGACCTTGATAAGAGAGCTTTCCACCACTCCCTCATCACCAACTGAGCTGCAGCTCAGTTGGTGATGAGGGAGTGGCGGAAAGCTCTCTTATCAAGGTCCTGGGTTCGAGACCCAGTGGCAACAACCTACCGCTGCTGATAAACATGCGCGGAGAGGGGTTGTGGTGCATGGCCTGCAGGCTTGAATGTGAAAGGCTGACTACCAGTGGTGGGCCCGGGTCTGGACCCTGGTAGGCCGGCGGTGCCAGCGGGTTCCCATGGGATGGGCCTGGACCGTTATAAAAAAGTGCACTTTTTATAACGATCCAGGCCCATCCCATTTTCACAGTTTTGTTATAACGGTCCAGGCCCATCCCATGGGAACCCGCTGGCACCGCCGGCCTACCAGGGTCCAGACCCGGGCCCACCACTGGTAGTCAGCCTTTCACATTCAAGCCTGCAGGCCATGCACCCCAACCCCTCTTCGCGCCTGTTTATCAGTAGCGGTAGGTTGTTGCCACTGGGTCTCGAACCCAGGACCTTGATAAGAGAGCTTTCCACCACTCCCTCATCATCCACTGAGCTGCAGCTCAATTGGTGATGAGGGAGAGGTGTAAAGCTCTCTTATCAAGGTCCTGGGTTCGAGACCCAGTGGCAACAACCTACCGCTGCTGATAAACAGGCGCGGAGAGGGGTTGGGGTGTATGGCCTGCAGGCTTGAATGTGAAAGGCTGACTACCAGTGGTGGGCCCGGGTCTGGACCCTGGTAGGCCGGCGGTGCCAGCGGGTTCCCATGGGATGGGCCTGGACCGTTATAAAAGTGCACTTTTTATAACGGTCCAGGCCCATCCCATGGGAACCCGCTGGCACCGTCGGCCTACCAGGGTCCAGACCCGGGCCCACCACTGGTAGTCAGCCTTTTCACATTCAAGCCTGCAGGCCATGCACCCCAACCCCTCTCCGACCTGTTTATCAGCACGGTAGGTTGTTGCCACTGGGTCTCGAACCCAGGACCTTGATAAGAGAGATTTCCACCACTCCCTCATCACCAACTGAGCTGCAACTCAGTTGGTGATGAGAGTTGAAAGAATTCCATAGTTAAGCGTGCTCGGGCTGGAGTAGTACTGGGATGGGTGACCTTCTGAGAAGTCCCCGTAGTGCGGGCTTGACTATCGAGTTTACCTCATCAAAGGGAGGCTGTGGCCACCAACAACCCGCATGTGGAGGGAGAGGGGTTGGGGTGCTTGGGCTGCAGCCCGGTAGCGTCGCCTAGAGCGGAGCCGTGACGTTGTCATGTTGGATCGGCTAGGGGCGTTACATTTGAAACCTTATTCCCGGGTATATCCCAGTAGGAACAACCCCCAGCCATCGGATCTCAAAATAAGGAAACGAACGACCACGATCCGTAGCTGAAATGCAAAACCTAGGACGAACACGGCCTGTGACACGCTCGTGTCCAGGGCCGTGTTCCCCATCCACCGTCGAAATCGACGCATCTCGAAAAACACACTGCCACACGACACGCCCGTGTTCGACCGGACACGCCCGTGTCATCCAGTACATGCCCGAATTCCCGGCCGTGTTCCTCCATCAACGTAGGACCAACACCAACCCGAGACTCACACGAGTCTTGGACATGCCCGTGTCCTATTTGACCAGCCCGTGTCAAACCCGAACACGCCTGGGCTCCAGGATGTGTTCACTGTCTCGACACTTTGTCGAGTACAGTCGTAGACCACCTAACACGACCTTGGACATGCCCGTGTCCTAGGCCATGTTCCTTGTCTCGACACATCGTCGAGCGAAAATGTCGACTTCCTGGGCAGATCATCGACACGAGCTCGACAGGACCTCGGACACGCCCGTGTCTCAGGCTGTGTTCTCTGCTCGACGATCGTCGACTCCAAAATCCGTCGACCTCTACACAACATGCCTTGGGACACGCCCGTGTCTCAGGCCGTATGCCCCCTGCCAAATTCCAAACTTGGCTCAAAATGCCTCCCGTCTCTTTTTTGAGTTTCGGGGCATTACAACTCTCTCCCTCTTAAAAGACTTTCGTCCTCGAAATTACATAAAGGAAAGAAACATAAAACATAAACGGTACCTGAGTGAAACAACTCCGGGTACTCCTCAAGCATGGTCTGCTCTTGCTCCCTAGAGAGCTCTTCCCGACTGCAATTGTCCCAACGGACCTTGACCATCCTGATCTCTTTATTGTGTAGCCGCTTGACTTCTGAGTCCTCAATTCGAACGGGTTTGACCTTCATCGTCAACCCATTATGGACCGGCACTTGATCCACCGCGATCACATGCGAAGGCTCTTGCACCGCCTTCCGTAGCACCGATATATGGAATACATCGTATAGACCACTAAGCTCCACTGATACCTTCAACCGATAAGCTGCTTCACCAATCCGCTCCAGAACCTCAAATGGTCCAAGGTACCTCGGGCTCAGCTTCTTCAAGCGCCGCACCCGCGAGACACCCTTGAACGGCTTGATCTTCAAGTACACCCAGTCGCCAACAGCAAACTCCACATTACTGTGCTTGACGTTATAGTACTTAGCCTGGCGGTCCTGAGCGATTAACAACCTCTCCGGAATGGTTCACACCAAAGAAGTAGCATCTTCCACCTCTTGTTGCTTGTACAACTTTGACTCACCCGTTTCTAACAAAGACAACGGCGTGCGACATCTTCTACCATAAAGGGCCTCAAATGGCGCCATTTGTATGCTTGCTTGGTAGCTATTGTTGTACGCGAACTCCACCAAGTATAGGTAGTCCTACCACTACTTCCTGAAGTCTAGGACACACATGCAAAGCATGTCTTCCATTGTCCTATTGACCCTCTCAGTCTGCCCATCCGTCTGCGGATGAAAGGCTGTGCTGAAACTCATCTTTGTTCCCAACATCTGCTAAACCAGCCACCAATCATTGGACGTGAACCGCCCATCTCGGTCACTCACGATGGTGCGGGGCACACCATGAAGGCGTACTATGTTATCCACATATAACTTTTCCAATTTCTCAACCGGATCATCCTTCCTACGTGGAATGAAGTGCAACACCTTCGTTAGACGATCTACGACCACCCAAATGGCGTCGTTCCCTTTTTGCGACCTCGGCAGCCCATGCAGAAAGTCCATTGTAATGTCATCAAACTTCCACTCCGGAATAGGCAAGGACTTCAAGAATCCCCCCGGCCTTTGGCATTCCGCCTTCACCAAGGAGCATGTCTGACACTTCGCCACGTACAGTGCCACATCCTTCTTCAGTCCTGGACACCAGAACAACTTCTTCACATCGCGGTACATCTTCGTGCTCCCCGAGTGAATCATGTACTTGGTATGCTGCACCTCGTAATACAATTTCACTCGCAAAGTGCCACATTTGGGATGCACAGATGACCGTCTTTCCAAAGCAAACCATCTACAACCTCATATTAGGAATTTGACCCATCTAGAGCCTCTATCATGAGCTGCTTCTTGCTGCTATCCACATCCAAAGCCTGTTGAATCCGATCTGCCAGGTCATACTGAACTTCAGTCCAGGTCAACAGCGCTTCTGCACTTGACTGCTTGTCTATGCAAGATATCTCCAACGCCTCCAACTCCTGAAACAACCGCTCGTCATGGACCGACAGCCAATTGGCTTGAGCCGAGGACCGACAACTCAACGCGTCTGCAACCACATTACCTTTACCAGGCTCGTAGTGGATCTTGAATGTATAGTCCCCCAGGAACTCCATCAATCTACGTTGTCGCATGTTCACATCTTTCTGATCCAACAAATATTTTAGGCTCTTATGGTCGGTATAGATATCAACCCTTACCCCATACAAGTAGTGCCTCCACAGCTTCAAGGCAAAAATCACGGCCGCTAACTCCAAGTCATGGACCAGATAATTTCTCTCGTGCACTTTCAGCTGTCTCGAGCCAAACGCTACAATGTTTCCATGCTGCAGTAGCACGCAACCCAAGCCACTGCCCGAAGCATCGCTATTGATCTCAAAACCTTCAGTCCCACTCGGCGAACTCAGCACAGGCGCCGTGGTCAACCGACACTTCAACTCCTCAAAAGCTCATGCGCACTCCGGCGTCTAAACGAAATTCTGCTCCTTCCTCGTCAAAGTAGTGAGAGGTAACGCTATCCGCGAGAAGTTTTCCACGAAGCGCCTGTAATAGCCGGCAAGCCCCAGAAAACTCCGGACTTCTGCTACCGTAGAAAGCACATGCCACTCTTGTATCACAACAATCTTCGCCGGATCCACCACAATGCCCTCTCCACTTACTATATGACCAAGGAACGCCACTGAGGACAACCAAAACTCCCATTTCGAGAACTTTGCGTACAATTGATTCCTCCTCAGCATCTCCAAAACCAAGTGAAGATGCTTGAAGTGATCTTCCTCATTCTGCGAGTACACCAAAATGTCGTCGATGAAGACGATCACAAAATGGTCCAAGTACTCCCTGAAAGTCCTGTTCATCAAATCCATGAACACTAACGGCGCATTCGTCAGCCCAAAAGGCATGACCGTAAACTCGTAATGCACGTACCTCATACTAAAAGCAATTTTGGGGATATCACTCTCCCTTATCCTCAGCTGATAGTATCCAGACTTTAGATCCAACTTTGAGTACACCGTCGATTTGACTAACTGATCAAATAGATCATCAATCCTCGGTATCGGGTACTTGTTCTTGTCCGTTAGCTTGTTCAATTCCCGATAATCAATACAAAGTCTCAAGCTCCCGTCCTTCTTCTTAACAAAGAGGACCAGTGTGCTCCAAGGCGATGAACTTGGACGCACATAACCTTACTCCAACAACTCTTGAAGTTAAGCCTTCAGCTCCGCCATTTCCTTAGGCGTTAGCCGATACGGAGAGCGTGACACGGGTTTCGCACCTGACACTAGCTCAATCGTGAAATCTATCTCCCGTTGAGGCCGGGCTCCAAGAAGATCGGCAGGGAAAACATCAGGGTACTCATCTACCACTGAAATACTATCCATTGTAGGCTTAGGCTTTGCAAACTCCACTAGCGTAAAGAACAGCTCTGCACCAGCACGAACCGCCTTCACCACCTGAAGAGTAGACATCAACGTCTTGCTCGGCCTTTTCAAGCCTGTAAAAGTCGTCTCACGACCTGTTCCAACTTGACTTCCTTGCGATCACAATCAATATAATCTTGCTGCTCCGAGATCCAGTCCATGCCACATATTACATCGAACTCCACCAGCGGCAGCAACGACGCTAGCAAATGAAACTCCTGACTCCCAATACGAATCTAAACAGCACAGATTCTCTCCACCCGCATCGAATACCCATTCGGTAACAACACATCCAGTTTGTCCTTCGCCATAGAAGAAGGTACTCTGATGCGTGATATGAACCCTTGGGACAAAACGGAGTTTGAAGCTCCCGTATCAAAGAGTGCTCTTGCCAGATACTCACAAATCAAAACAAATCCTAAACAATCAGTGGTAAGGTAACATGCGCACAATAAGTATTTAAAATTTGACTTGCTATATATTTAAACCATACCTGTCACCACATCCGCTTGCTTGATGGCCTCCTGTTGCCCAAGATTATAAACTCTTGGTTGAGCCGGAGCATAATGGGACGCGGTTGACTCCACCTCCTTGCCCTTCTCTTCATATGTTGCTCCCAGCTTCAACTCAGACCTTAGACGTCCACCCCGACACTCACGGGCATAATGCACCAGCTTCCCACAATTGTAACATGCGCCCGGGGTCCGACCCGTGGTCACCCCAGAAGCACCAGCAGAGGAGCCTAGACCCGAAGTCCTATCTTTCTTGTTCCACTTCCAGAACACAAACTTTGAGGAGTTCGGTACTTTGAACTCCGACCTCTTATCACCAGAGCTTTTCTTCTCTTGCACGATCCTCATATCCTTCTCCAAAGACTGGGTCGTGTTGACCAGGGTCAAGAAGCCCTGCGTTATCGGCCCCGAGAGTAGTAGCCTCAAGTCATCTCTCAGACCTTCATAGAAACGATTGGTCTTACGCTCCTCATCTGTGAACGTAGAGCTAGCATACCGACCCAATCGAGTAAATTCATGGAGATACTCATCCACGTACTCTCTTCTTACACCAATTTCAGGAACTCATTCTCCAAAGCTATCCACTGCGCCGAAGGGAGGTACCTTGCCAAGAACAGTCTCGAGAACTCCTCCATCGAGACGTCCGTCAGTATCTTTACTCTCAAATGATGTAGCTCTAGACCTTCCCACCACAGCCTCGCATCCCCGTCCAACAGGAATGTCGCTATAGTGGTCATCTGCCACTCCTCCGTCTCCATTGCTGTCAAGACTCTCTTCACACAGGAGAGCCAGTCTTCAGCTTGAGATGGGGTTCCCAACCTCGAGAATACCGGAGGGTTAAAGCTCATGATGTGCTTGAGCTGTCTTTCAGTTGCTCTCCTTGGCACCAAAGGCTCCACTACTACCTGCTCCACTCTTATCGGTTCATCCCTTTGCAGCGGTACCTGCTCCATCGCAGGAGCGGGTTGCTGCATTTGTCGTGCAGGATGCTCATTGATCATGTCAAATACTGCTTCGGCCACCAATCGTATGGTCTCAGCCGATGGAGGTGTTGCATGAGCATCGTTTGGTGCACTACTAGCCTCAGAAACTCGGTGTTCTGACGGCCCATCACCGCTTCTGGTCACCTATAGTTGTACAAAACACTGTTAGGCGACCAAAAAAAATTGCAAATAACAATTATAATAACACGCAGGTTCCTCAAACATGTGTATTTTCATTCCTAAGTGCACATTCTTGGGTTCTTTTGATGTTATAACGATGTCGCACACACATGTGCTCACCACCCCTTAAAAAGAATTCATCCACGAATTCAATTTAAGCCTGACCGAAATCAGTAGTCTGTTACCAAATTGCAACACCCCCTATCTGTCGCATAGCATATAGCAGTAGGTCGGCCGGGGCACGATGCCATATACCATAGACAGACCGGGCGGTTACTCAATGGAAACCATCCAACCAATATACAACGTCCGACACAGAGTCATTCTAGCGGAAGTAATTTAAAGTTACAAGTTAAAGAACCCAACCAAACATGAATGTCCACTACTCAAAGCAATAGGAATGAAGAACAATACAGAGTACAATGGCCTTAAGGCCTTACATTTGTTTACTCAAATTACATGTCTTGCAAACCTCGGCACGCAGGCCGGTCACACATGAATAAAGCAAATAAACACTTCATATTTAGGCCTTCGAGGGTCGGCTCAGCAACTTGGGCTTTAGCCCGCTATTTACCGCTTGATCCTACAGCACCTGCAAGCAACAATCCACCGCAACGGTGGCAAACAAAGGCAACAGTCAGCTATGCTGATCAAATTATTACTATCCCGCCCCCAAACTCGGGGCAGCGATGCTTCTTCCCTGCACTTTATTAGCATAACCAAGTACTATATAGTAATAACACTACATCACAGGAGTAGGCACGCATGGCCACACACCCCGTCCTCTCAGGGCACATTCTCAGTGCACCCGGTCAAAACCGCAGTCTCACCACCACCACATAGACGGCACATCTCGTGAGCATTTGAGTCTTTCAGGCAGAAGTCACGTCACTTGAAAACATCGACAGCCTAAGACCCGACCTCTATGCCCTCGGCAGGCACCGAACTGCATAGAGCAGGAACCATTCCACTCAACCCGTTGCTTAATTCGCCATGACACTTAAAGTTATTGGCGCGGGTTAAGCTTCCCGAAGCCTGCAAATCAAACACACAATATTACATAACCCAGTTATGTGCAATTTGGCTCCCAGGCTACCAAGACGGCAGAATCACGCATCTGCCAAGTTTTCCGGGTGCACCTCGAGGTTAGTCCCCAAGGCTCCCTGTTGCAATCTACTGCGTAGAAAACCCGAAAAACAACTAATTGCACGGAGTCTTCTCCTGCCATTTATGCAATGCAACATCACCGATCCAGACCAACTTGTCCGGGTAGGTTTAACATATCATGCATATATCCGTTCTTGATTACGGACTCTACGTGTACACAATGGGGACTATTCATGTCTACCCGAAGAAACAACTCAACTCAACGCAAACTCGCGCGAGAGGGCTTCCTATGCAAAGGAAAAGAGGACTTCACATGTCCTTGGATGAGAATCGTTACCTTAGCGCTTTTCCTTGGCGCCATGGAAATGTATGCAGATGGAAAGCAACATAATCTCCTTGCCTCTGTAGATCCGAAGTCGGCTCGCGATTTGGAGCTTCGAAACTCCGCCGGTAACCGGATCTAGCCTCCTTTCTTCTTCCTTGCTCTCCCTTCTCTCTAGACTTTTAGAAAGAGACTAAGTGAAAGAAGTGAGGGATTTGAAACCCTATTCTCGGGTATATCCCAATAGGAATAACCCCCAGCCGTCGGATCCCAATATAAGGAAACGAACGGCCACGATCCGTAGCTGAAATGCAAAACATGGGTCGAACACGGCCTGTGACACGCCTGTGTCCAGGTCCGTGTTCCCCATCCGCCGTCAAAATCGACGCGTCTCGAAAAACACACGGGCACCCGACACGCCCGTGTTCGACCGGACACTCCCGTGTCATCCAGTACACGGCCATGTTCCCGGACATGTTCCTCCATCAACATTGGACCAACACCAACCCGAGACTCACACGGGTCTTGGACACGCCCGTGTCCTATTTGACACGCCCGTGTCAAACCCGAACACGCCTGGGCTCCAGGCCGTGTTCACAATCTCGATACTTTGTCGAGTACAGTCGTCGACCACCTGACACGGCCTTGGACACGCCCATGTCCTAGGCCGTGTTCCCTATCTCGACACATCGTCGAGCAAAAATGTCGACTTCCCGGGCAGATCGTCGACACGGGCTCGACACGCCCTGGGACACGCCCGTGTCTCAGGCCATGTTCGATGCTCAATGATCGTCAACTCCAAAATTCGTCGACCTCTACACGACACGCCCCGGGACACACCCGTGTCCCAGGCAGTGTGCCCCCTGCCAAATTCCAAACTTGGCTAAAAACACCTCTCGTCGCTCTTTTGAGTTTCAGGGTGTTACAATTATAAACTGGATCAGCTGGTAACCTCGGATGGGATCTATTGAAAGACCCGTTCTATCGAAGAAAGGTGTGCACGTGAGAAGAACTAAGTAGTTGGTTCATCCTGAAATCAACAAGTCTTTGTTAAAAGTGAAGGCAGATCCTGAACAAGTCTGCAAGAAGAATTCAGAGTTACATCTGAAAGAAGAGGAGAGCTAGATTATGGATCAACTCCAACTATTCAAGAAGGATCAACCTTACTTTGTCCAGATTTAAGAAGCTTTGAAGAAGCTAAGACAGGTTGGATCTTAAGTAGTCAGTTCATTCCAGAACTGATCAAGAAGTCTACATCCATTCATCTTTCTCTTAGGTGAATAAATAAACATTCTCTCAATCAAATTTTGTAAGATCTATTCTAGATCTGAGTGTAAGAGATTAAGTTCTCTGAGTTGTAAGCCTATATCTATAAAGGCAGAGGTAGGAGATTGTGTTGGATCCCTAGTTGGATTTGGGCTATGTTCACTAAACTAGGATGTTTGACTCAACCTGTATAGCTAGGGTCATATCTGTGTCCTAGAGTATAGGACATGTCCTTAGAGTCAACATTGTATGGATCAGCAAACAATAGACTGCAGAAGACTCAAGACTTAGAGAAATTTCAAAGACTCAGGAAAATGAGTTCGACGTTCGTCGAACTCAGCTCGACAAAAGTTGTGCTCAGCTCGACGAACTCAGAGACAATTCTCTGAGTTGAGCTCAACGAACTTAGTTCTCAGGTCGACGATTTCTAGATGCTCTACTTCAACATTCCAAGTCCAGAATTATTTCTCTGAACTCCAATTGATGAATTCATGTTCTCAGCTCGACGAACTTAGACCACAGTCTTGACAAGTTTTATCAAGTAGCAGTTAGCAGTGCTCAGGTCGACGAACTTAGTTCTCAGGTCGACGATTTCTGGATACTCTACTTCAACATTCTAGTCCAAAAACCTCTTAATATTCTAAGTCCAGAAACATTTCACTGAACTCCAGTCGACGAAGTTAGATTCTCAGCTCGACGATCTTGATGCACAGAATTGGCAAGGTTCTAGAGAAAGCAGTTAACTGTTCTTAGTTCGACGAACTTGGATCTCAGGTCGACGAATAACAATTATCTGGTCGACGAATATAACTTCTCAACTAGACGAACTCTGGACCCATGTCGACGAATTCTGTTCTTTTCTCGACAATTTCTGTGCAGATCCAGACTTGGACTTTTCCCTCCTCTGTCCTTATTTTATTGCAGTATTTCCTGAATAATCAATGCTTAATATTCTCTGAATATTACTGTTAGACGCAACATTGATTATGACATTCATCAGGATTATTACTTGCCGCTTTTCAATGTGACAGTTGGGGAAATTAATTAATGCAGACATTCTCGGCACAGAGAGACAGAACACGAGACTGCAAGAGGAAGTACAGAAAGCAATAATACAGTAATAAAGGCAACAAACAAGCATCCCAGACCAGAAAAATAACACAAGATACAGAAGAAGAAGAAGAACACATATTCAAATCAAGAGTCTTCTTCATTCTTCACTCCAGGATTCTTCAAGGACAATAAAACTTTATTAGTCAAGAAGTTCCTGGAGATCTTCTGGTCAAAGCTAAAGATTGAAGACCTACTCACTCTGAAGCAATGCTCAATCTTCATGAATAACTCTATAACTCAGGGGGAGCTTTGTTAACATCAAAGATCCACTAAGTCTTCTAAGTTGTATTTGAGAAAGAGAAGACACCATCACTCTCTCATCCCCTCACAATACAAAGGGTTCTTTAACTCCCTTCAAAAGTTATTCCTTTGTTGCAAGTCACCTGATCAAAAGACTTGGGTTGGTTTTTGAGCACGTAATCAAAAGCTCATTGGTGGCAGTCACCTGATCCAAACCTGTTAGTGGATTTCTACCAGGGTGGTAGAAGAGTGTATGTACCCAGGTTGGGGAACCACTATAAAGTTCTTATGTTGTCTAGTTGCCATCTTTTTCTTTTGTTCTTGCTGTGCATGTGCTAGTTAGGTTTGCTGTGCATGTGATAGTTAGTTTAATTTCTGTTGTGCCTATGATCGATTAATTTATCTTAGGACTGCTTTTTACTCTCAGTCAAGCTCTGGTATCAAATAGCTTCCAAACTTTGTAGTTTTTATTAATCAACAAAAAGAATCAAAAGTTTTAAAGATACTCTACTCACCCCCCCCCCTAGAGTATTTCAGGTCTAACCCTCACTTTCAATTAGTATCAGAGCAAATTCCTTTGGTTGTACAAGCTAACCCTTGAACCAAAAGATCCTTTGTTAGATCTAATCTTTATTTCTATTAATGATTATATTCACAGCATGGCACAGAACAAAGATTATGCAAGCACCAGACCTCCAGTGTGCAACTTAAATAAGTTTGCCATCTGGAAGGCAAGAATAATACTTTCTATGAATTCTATTGATGAGGACATCTACAATTCTATCTTGACAGGTCCTCCTCAACAATCTGCATCAACAACAACTTTCAACACTCATGCACTTCCACCACCTGAGTGGACTGATGCTCAGAAGAAGGCCAAGGTTACTGATGCTAAAGCCATGAACATTCTGCCCCAAACAATGTCTGATGACATCTTCCAAAAAGTGGCTGAATGCACTTCAGCCAAGGCCATTTGGGACTCTCTCAACCAAATGGTGGCTGGCTTTGCTGATGAGAGAAAAGATAAAAGATCAAATCTCATATCCCAGTATTAGAACTTCAAAAAGGAGGAAGTAGAATCTGTTGCTGACATGTACAACAGACTAAGCTCAATCATCAATGAGCTGAACACTTTGGATAAGGACATCACCCTTACTGAAGTAAATGACAAAATCCTCATGTGCTTCCCAAGCTCATGGGATTCAGGGATCTGGCCAATCAAGGAAGCCAGGAGCTTAAATGAGATTTTCAAAGAATCTCTACTTGGAAAGCTCAAATCTTATGAGCAGCTGATAAAGTCCAGAGAAGCAGTTGAACAAAGGAATCCTCCACCAGCAAGAATGAAGCACAACTTGGCATTCAAGGCTGCTAAAGAAACTGAAGCTTCAACAGTAAATGAAGAATTGATGAGTCTCTTTGCCAAGAGATTTTACAAAATAGCATGAAAGTATTTCAGAAGAAAATCATCCAGGCAGGATGATAAGCCAAGGTATGACAAAACTCCTACTAAAGAAGTAGTATGCTTTGGCTGCAGGAAACCTGGACACTTTATCTCAGAGTGTCCAGAGAATCAGAAGAAAGCAGGAAGAAAAGAAAAGGACTCCAGAAGACAACACAGCAGCAGGCCTTCTTCTAGCAAATACAAAAAGAAGGAGAAGGGTTTTGTGCTGATAGCTGGAGTGAGACAGAAGATGAATCCACATCTTCCAGTTCCAGTGAAGAGGAAGAAGAGGAAAGGGCCAAAGAAATCTTCCTCACGGCCATCAATGCCTCCAGCAGGCAATCAAATAATGAGGAAGAATCTGACAATGAAGAAGCTTCAGAGACAAAAGCTGATCAGGTACTCTCAACTTTTGATTATAGTTCTGATACTTTCAAAACTAAGTCGAAAACCTTGTGTATTGATCTAATTAACTCAAAAAAAGAAATTAAAATACTTAGGGAAAGACTAGCCAATCAAGAAAATCTAAATTCTGAAAACACTAAATTGGAAGATGAACTAAATCTAGCCTATGAACAAATCATGTCTTTAAAAATAGAGCTATGTGAGGCTAAACAACTTGAGAAATCTCTCAATGGGAGAAGCCTTAAGCTGATGGACATCACAAGCACAATCAATGCCAGGCTAAATGACAAACTGGCCTTGGGTGCATCATCAACTTTACCCCCCATACTCAAGAAGAACATATTATCCACACCAATAAAATTTGTGTCTAAAAAAGGGTAATGAAAAGGTAGATAATAACAATCCCAATAAAACTGAAATTACACACAAAAATAAGAAAAAAAGACAGGATAAGAAAAATCATAACCAGAACAATGTTCAGTAGATTTCGTCGAACTCAGATCGACGAAATGTGGCAAGTTCATCGAATTCAAGTCGATGAACTCTGAACGCAAATCTATATTATAATTATTTGTCTTACTGCGATCGACAAACTGTATATGGTTCGTCGAGCAGAGATCGACGAACTTGGGGCACAAAAAATGAATATGTTTATTCTCTGAGCAGAGATCTATGATCTCATCCCATTTCTTCGAACTCTTGTCGACGAACTTACAACTTTTTGTCGAACCCAGACAAACTTAATAAAAATCATAACTTTGACAAAAACTCTAATCAATCTAGAAGACCTTTTAATCCACTTGCTGACTAGATAATTCCTCACAGAAGATAGCATCCCTTAGGTTATAAATCCCAACCTAAATTCTCAGTAATATCCAGCTTTTCTTATGTAAAGAAATAAGGACCCAAGGTAACCTGGGTCAAGAACAACTAATTGTTTACTTTGTAGGAAAGGGTTGTCCTGTTGTTAATCAAAAATGGTATCTGGACTGTGGATATATGCTCCAAGCATATGACTGGCAGCAAGGACAACTTAAATAACTACAAGTCCAAGCTGGGCCCAAAGATTATCTTTGGTGTTTCAAATTGGGGCCAGTCAGAGGGCTTTGAAGAAATAAAGATTGGAGCAGTCACTTTTAAAAAGGTGACATATGTTAGTGGACTCAAGCATAACCTCATCTCCATAAGTCAACTATGTGATGAAGGTTATCAGGAACATTTTAAGTCAACATCTTGCATTATTTCTAATAAAGAAAAACAAACTATTTTAATTGTAAATAGATAAGGTAACATATATATAGTAGATTTTCATTCTGCAAATTCAGATATCTGTTTACTTAATATTGTTAGCAACCAAAATGATCTTTGGCATAGAAGGCTAGGACATGTTAATATGAAAAACATTTCTAGGCTATCTAAAGACAACCTTATGAGAGGTTTGCCTTCTGGTCCCTACAAGAAGGAAGGCCTCTACATGTCTTGTCAACTAGGCAAACAAACTAAATCTAGTTTTAAATCAGTTAATAAGAGTGATTCACCTAGGATCTTGTACTTGTTGTACATGAACCTTTTTGGACCTATTGCTGTACAAAGCCTAGGGGGAAATCTTATAGCCTAGTTATTGTAGATGACTTCTCAAGATTCACTTGGGTGTTCTTTGTAGGATCTAAGTCAGGTACATTCAAAGTTCTTACAGATTTTCTCAGGACCATATAGATTGAGTACTCTACTCATGTTGCATTGATCAAAAGTGATCATGGTAAAGACCTTGAGTCTCTTCTTATGCACTAGTTTTGTGAGATGGAAGGTATCAGAGATTGCTTCTCAGCTCCTAGAACTACTCAACAAAATGGGGTAGCTGAAAGGAAGAATAGAACCTTAATTGAAGTTATAGGCACATTACTTGCAGATGCTTACATGCCCCTATCCTTTTGGGCAAAGGCTTTAAGCATATCAAACTATGTAATGAACAGGAGTTTAATACATAAACTTAAGAATGGGACTCCCTATGAATTTCTCAAAGGGAAGAAACCTAAAATCACCTATTTTAAAGTATTTGGTTGCCTATGTTATATTCATAATAATAACAAAAAATATATTACAAAGTTTGAAGCTAAGGCTGAAGAGGGAATTTTTCTAGGATATTCCCAAGTCAGCAAAGCTTATAAGGTGTTCAATAAATCTTCTTTAAAAATTGAGGAATCAATACATGTAACCTTTGATGAGACTAACATGTCTTATAAGGAGAAAGAAATTTCTACCAATAGCGCCTTGCAGGTACCTCACTTGTGTGAGAAATTGGGTGAGTTGAACCTTACACAAGAGGTTATGTTGGAACACCCTATTACTAATTTGGGTCAGGATCACTATGTCTCTAGGAATCTGTGTTTTGACCTTCTGTATAGCTTAATAGGTCAATTAGAATTGAGTCTAAGGGTTAGAAGGCTAGGATTGGAAGCTGCCCTGAAGACCCAAGTTTTTTTGGAGACTAAGTCCAAATCGTCGAGCTCAGCACGACGTTTCGTCGAACTCCGGTCGACGATCGTCTAGCTCAACTATTGACAGATCGTCGAGCTCCATTCGACGATCGCTGAGCTCAAACCTCATAATATCGTCGAGCTCGGGTCGACGATCGCTGAGCTCAACTTCTCAATATCGCTGAGCTCAGGTCGACGATTTTGACTCTGCACTGGATCCTTATCTCTGAGCTCAGTTCGACGATCCTTGAGCTCAGATCGACGATTTCTTTGCTGCTTGAATTTTCCAGTTCGCTGAGCTCAGCTCGACGATAGCAGAGCTCAGTTCGACGATTTCAGTTATCTTTCAGAATTCAAATTCAAATCAGATAGAAGTTATTCTGCATTTAATTCAGAAGATCTGCCAGCCGTTTTCATTTACTCCTGGAGCAAGTTTCAAGGGATTTTTCAAGGAACAATTCAGTGGACTTTCCTTCAGAACAGATTATGCAATTAAGGCTGTAATCAATGCAAACCAACGGCTATCTTTAACAGAGTAATATTCTATTCAGACTCAGAGAATAAAACAGAGAATGTTTTTGAATCAAGATATAGAGATTGACAAGAATAGGACACGTCTCAATATACAGAGACTCTGAAAAATATTCTGTCAACAAGAATTCTGAAGAACACTCATCAGAGAGATCAAGCTTTCAAACAAATCTTCAGATCTCTTCAGCTCTCAAAGTGTTCAAGGCCAACATCATTCCAAGACTCCAGACACTCAACATTTCAGCTTGCTGAAATCATCTTTTGCTGGAGTTCTACATTTGAAGGCCTATCACCCTCAAGCAAAGCTCTTCTTCCTGAAGATCAAGGACTCAGGGGGAGCTTTGAAATCAATCCACTTAGTCTTCTCAGTTGATTGAGAAAAGAGAAGACTGCCATAACTCTCTCAACCCCCTCTCTGTAAAGGGTTTTTCAAACTCCCTTCAAAAGTTTGAATCTGGTTTTTGAGCACCTTGTCAAAAGCTCATTGGTGGCAAGACACCTGATCAAAAAATCTGATTTGGTTTTGGAGCACCTTATCAAAAGCTCATTGGTGCCCAGGACACCTGATCAACTCATCCTGTAGTGGATTCCTACCTAGGGTGGTAGAAGAGTGGATGTACCCAAGTTGGGGAACCACTATATTTCCTTGTGTCATCTGGTTCTGCATGTTTTCTTTTTGTTTCTGGCCTAGATTTTCTTGTGCTTAGTTTCTGCATAGCTTAGTTTGTGATTAGTTTTATTTCTGCTTCCCTGCTTACACTCATTACAACAATTGTTGTAAAGCTTTGCAAAAGTTTTTCTTTGTGTTTTAAAAAGCACCATATACTCTATTTACCCCCCTCTAGAGTATATCAGATCTAGTTTCCCCTTTCAATTGGTATCAGAGCCAGGTTGGTTAATCATACCATATCTGTTTGGTTGTACAGGCTAACACCTGAACCCCAAGATCCCAAACTAGATCCTTCTTTTGTATTTTATTATTAGATTTAGCTTGCACAAATCATGGCCCAAAACAAAGATTATGCTAGCACCAGACCTCCAGTGTGCAATCTGTCAAAGTTTGCACTTTGGAAAGCAAGGATTAAACTCTACATGAATTCTATTGACGAAGATATTTTTAATTCTGTTTTGACAGTGTGTCCAAGACCTCCAGAGAGCACAAGCACAAATGCTGTTCCACCTCCATCAGGAACAGATGCTGACATCAAAAAGTGGAAAGTAGCTGATGCCAAGGCAATGAACATTTTAGCTCAGACAATGTCAGATGACATTTTTCAAAAAGTAGCTGAATGCAATTCAGCCAAGGAAATTTGGGACAAGCTCTCAGAAATTGTCTCTGGCTCAGTTGATGAGAGAAAGGACAGAAGATCCCATCTCATCTCCCAGTATGAGAACTTCAAGAAGGGAGAAACAGAGTCAGTGGGAGACATGTACAACAGACTGAGTCTAATTGTCAGTGAACTGAGGACATTAGACAAAGAGATCTCACTGACAGAACTTAATGACAAGATCCTAATGTGCTTCCCCAGCACTTGGGATTCAAGAATCTGGCCAATTAAAGATGCCAGAAGTCTGAATGAGATCACAACTGAAGCTTTGTTGGGTAAGCTCAAATCTTATGAGCTACTCATCAAGAACAGAGAGGAAGAACAGAAGGCTGCTTCACCAGCCACAAGGAAAGAGAAGACTATAGCATTTAAGGCAGCTGAGGATCTGCCTGAAGAAAAAGATACAGGCAATGATGAACTTCTCAGCCTGTTGGCCAAAAGATTCTATAAGATGGCCAGAAAGGACTTCAGAAGAAGATCATACAAGGAGCAGGATAAGCCAAGGTATGACAAGTCCATTGGCAATAGCAAAGACATTATTTGCTTTGGTTGCAGGAAACCAGGGCATATGGTTCCTGACTGTCCAGAAAACAAGAACAAGGACAGAAGGGACAGAAAAGAAAGAAGAAAGGAGAAGGACTCCAAAAGGAATGGAAATAGCAAACCTTCCTCCAGCAGAAATAAGCACACAAGGAAAGGATTTGTTGCTGAATCCTGGAGTGAGACTGAAGAGGAGTCAGAAGCCTCTTCCAGCTCAAGTGATGATGAGGATGATGCAGAGGAAAAGGAGTTCTGCATGATGGCAATTAATGCCTCACAACACAACTCAGAGGAAGAGGAGTCAGAGTCAGACTCAGAGACTCAACCTGAAGAAGATCAGGTAATCAGCTCTTTTGATTTCACTTCAGAAGATTTTAAACTTGAATTTAAAGCACTATGTTTAGACCTGCTAAAGTCTGAGAAAGAGATCATCTCTCTCAGAAATCAATTATCTGAACAAAATGCTTTAAAATCAGAAAACCTCAAACTCTCTCAGGAGTTGGAGAACTATAGGGAACAGATAGCTTCACTGAAGAGTGAACTCTCTGAGGCCAAGAAGCTTGAAGAATCTCTTAATGGGAGAAGCATCAAGCTGATGGACATCACAAGCACAGTGAACTCAAGATTCAACAGTACACTGGGCTTGGGTGCCTCATCCAGCCAACCTATTGTTCTAACAACCCCTATCAAGTTCATTTCTGACAAGGGAAAGGGAGTTGTAGAGGTTGCCAGGAAAAATTCTGATCTGCCTCAGAAAACTAAAGTCCAGCACAAATCGTCGAACGGAGATCGACGATCGCCGAATGAAGATCGCCGATCGCCGAACGCAGCTCGACGATCTCAGGACAAATCGTCGAACGCTGATCGACGATCTCAGCCAAGATCGTCGAACGCTGGTCGACGATCTCATATACCTGACCTCAGCCATAGTCGACCGTCGAACGGAGCTCGACGATCTGACCCAAGATCGTCGAACTCAGCTCCAAGATCGTCGAACAGAGGTCAGAGCTCTGGAAATTTTTTTAAAGGCAAGTCAAAATTGAATCCTGAGGGTTCTTCATCCCAAACCTTCAACCCTTATACTGAATGGATTTTACCTCCAAGGAGATATCATCCTGAAGGATATAAGAGTCAGCCAGGGATGTCTTTCATTTCTGAATTTAAAGGTTATCAACCTAGGCCCAAGGTAAACTGGGTCAAAAACAAGTGAATTGCTTTATGTGCAGGTGAAGACCTATCCAACATCTAACCAGCAATGGTATTTGGATAGTGGGTGCTCTAAGCACATGACAGGGAACAAGGACAACCTCAATTCCTTTAGAGCCAAGCTTGGACCCAAGGTTATCTTTGGTGACTCCAACTTTGGACAAACTAAAGGTTATGGAGCAGTCCAGATTGGTTATGTAACCTTCAAGAAAGTAGCATATGTGGAAGGACTGAAACACAACCTAATCAGCATCAGTCAGCTATGTGATGAAGGCTACCAGGTGACCTTCAGCAAAACCTTATGCAAAATCAAGTCAGAGGACAACACAACTGTGTTGACAGGTAAAAGGAAAGGTAACATCTACCTAGTAGATTTTCTTTCAACTACTATAGATATCTGTTTATTCAATTCAGTTTGTAGACCAAATGTTTTATGGCATAAGAGACTAGGACACCTAAACCTTAGAACTATTGCTAGGCTATCCAAGGACAATCTTGTTAGAGGACTACCTTCTGGCCCCTACAAGAAGGAAGGACTCTGCAAGGCTTGTCAATTAGGCAAGCAAACTAAAAACAGTTTCAAGTCACTTAATAAGAGTGATTCACCTAGGATATTGTATCTGTTACACATGGATCTATTTGGACCCATCACAGTACAAAGCCTAGGAGGGAAATCCTACACTTTAGTGATTGTAGATGACTTCTATAGATTCACTTGGGTGTTCTTTCTAAGGAAGAAGTCTGATAACTTTAAGTGTCTGACAGAGTTTCTCAAATGTATAAAGATTGAGTTCAATACTCACATTGCCCTGATCAGAAGTGATCATGGGACAGAGTTTGATTCTCTTCTTATGCAAGAGTTCTGCCAGAGTGAAGGGATCAGGCATACTTTCTCAGCTCCTAGAACTCCTCAACAAAATGGGGTAGCTGAAAGGAAAAATAGAACCCTTATTGAATCTGCCACTACATTGTTGTCAGATGCTCATCTACCTCTATCCTTCTGGGCAGAGGCAGTGAACACCTCCAACTATGTGCTGAACAGAAGTCTGATACATAAACTGAAGGGAAAGACTCCCTATGAATTACTCAAAGGGAAGAAACCTAAAGTTGACTATTTCAAAATTTTTGGTTGCATTTGCTATATTCACAATAATGATAAGAAACATCTAGCAAAATTTCAAGTCAAAGCTGATGAAGGAGTGTTTCTGGGATACTCCATGATCAGCAAGGCCTATAGGGTTTATAATAAATCATCATTGAAAATTGAGGAATCTGTTCATGTTTCTTTTGATGAAACTAACATGTCCTTCAAGGAGAAGATTTCTTCTACCATAGAACCTTTGCAGGAACACTCTCTAGTTGAAGATATGAACAAGCTACAGGTTGCTCAAGAGGATGAAAGCAGTGAAGATGAAAGCAATGCTCAACATATTGAAGCACAACCTGAAGAGCCAGTTGTTGTACCATAAGAGGAAACAACAACACAGGTTGGTGAACAATCAACACCCCCGGTTGATTTAGTAACATCAAGATACCATCCAATTTCCCAAATAATTGGAGAAATCTCAGCTGGTGTGCAAACCAGAAATCAGGTCAACCAAAACCTGTTGCACACCTGCTTCCTTTCTCAAATTGAACCTCAGTCCATTCAAGATGCAGAGCAAGATCCACACTGGATCATTGCCATGCAAGAGGAGCTGCATCAATTTGAGAGGAACAAAGTATGGGAACTAGTGCCAAAGCCAAAGGATCATTCCATTGTTGGAACTAGTACGGCCTTTCATCCCCAAACGGATGGCCAAACTGAACGTTCCAACATAAATATGGAAGATATGCTCCGGATGTGCGCCCTTGACTTCGGAAAGAGATGAGAAGATCATCTCTACATGGTGGAGTTTTCCTATAATAACAGCTACCAGGCGAGCATTTGGATGGCACCGTATGAAGTGCTATATGGAAGGAAGTGTCGTACTCTCTTGGCTTGGATAGAAGCGGTCAAAGCTCGAGTGTATAATCGAAATGAGGTCGATGATGCAAATTCAACCATACGGACGATTCAAGTGAAGCTACTCATTGCTCAAGATCGACAAGCGAAGTACTACAACGCCAAGCACCGGAACGAGGCTTAAATGAATTCTGGACGAATTCTTTTAAGGGGTGGTGAGCACATGTGTGCGTCATCGTTATAACATCAAAAAGAACCCATGAATGTCCACTTAGGAATGAAAAATACACTTGTTTTGTGCAATCTGAGTGTTCCAATGATTGCTTTTAGCAATTTGGTTGTCGTCTAATCGTGTGTCTTTGCTACTATAGGCTGCTAGGAGCGGTGCTGGTCAGTCAGAGCGTCCGCAATCGGCGGAAAGTAGTGCACCAAGGGACGTGCCTACTACACCTCCTTCAGCGGAAACCATCAGGATGGTGGCTGAAGCCGTGTTTGCAATGTTAAATGCCCAACCGGCATGGAAAATGCATCACACACCTCCTGCGAATGAGAAAGAACCGGTTAGGGCGGCAGAGCCGGGAGTGGTGGAGCGCGCGGTAGTTGATCTGGTAAAGCATGTAATGGGCTTTAATCCTCCGAGGTTCGGTGGGATTGGAACGCCAGCTCAAGATGAGGACTGGCTCTCTTTGATAAAGAGGGTGTTGACAGCCACAATAGTTGAGGAGTGGCAGAAGACCACCATAGCGACTTTTCTTTGGGTGGGTGAAGCGAGGCTGTGGTGGGATGAGTTGGAGTTTCATCTCTTAGTGGATAGGCAACTTGCTGATGTGCCTATGAAGGAATTTTCAAGATTGTTCCTAGCCAGATTTGTACCCTCTGCTCAGAAGTTGGAGATGGAGAATCAGTATCTTCTGTTGACTCAGGGATCCAGAAGCGTAGACGAGTATCTGCATGAGTTCACACGGTTGCGTCGTTATGCCGGGGCTATGTTTACGGAAGATGAGAGGAAGACCAATCGATTCTATGAGGATCTTCGTGGTGACCTACAGTTCCTCCTTGCAGGGCCTAAGACGCAAGGCTTCCTAGCCTTGGTCAATTCGGCCCGATCATTGGAAAAGGTTGCGAAGAAAGTTCAAGAGAAGAAGGACCCAGGAGAAAAGAAGTCCGAGTTCAAGGTGCCAAATAATAAGTCAAGTTTCCGCAGATGGAATAAGAAACATAGGACTTCGAACTCAGCCCCTTCGGCTGGTGCGTCGGGGGCAACTATAAGTCGAGTCCCAGGAGCTTGCTACAACTGCGGGAAGACGGGGCATTTTGCTCGGCAGTGTTGGAGCGGACGTTCAAAGTTCGAGAGGAAGCCTGGAGCGACCTATGAGGAGAAAGGGAAGGCAGTGGAGTCAACCGCGTCCCATCATGCTCCAGCCCAGCCTAGAGTCTACAACATTGGTCTGCAAGAGGCCATAAAGCAAGCAGACGTGGTGATAGGTATTAGTTAAATTGTAGTGGTTTAACTTTCATAGTTGTTACTTTCGTATTTGTTAGATTACTTTTGTTGGTGCTAGGCTTTGTGTTGATCTTTGAGTTTCCGGCGAGAGCCCTGTTTGATACGGGAGCATCGCATTCCTTCTTGTCCGAAAAATTCATATCGCGCATCGGGGTTCCGTCTTCGATGGCAAAAGACAAATTGGATGTGTTGTTGCCCAATGGGTGCTCAATGCGTGCGGATAGGGTCTGCGTAGTGAAGATTCGGATTGGAGACCAGAAGTTTGTTTTGTGAGCGTTTGTTCTACCTTTAGTAGAGTTCAACGTAATATTCGGTATGGATTGGCTCTCGGAGCAGGGTGCATGCATTGATTGCAACCCTAAGGAAGTTAAGTTGGGTCAAAACACTGATCGGGAGACGACTTTCGCGGGCATGAAGGGGTCGGGTAAGATCGTGATGTCGGCCCTTCAGGTGATCAAGGCAGGTCGGTCTGGGGCAGAGCTGTTTGTCACATTAGTACAGAATTCGATGCCTAAGCCTAGTTTGGACAACATCCCAGTTGTGTTTGAGTATCCCGATGTGTTCCCAGATGATCTCCCAGGAGCCCCTCCTCCGCGGGAGATAGACTTTACTATAAAGCTGGTACCGGATGCCAAACCGGTGTCACGCTCCCCCTATCGGATAGCGCCAAGAGAGATGGCAGAGTTGAAGGTGCAACTGCAGGTATTGTTAGAGTAAGGTTATGTGCGTCCAAGTTCGTCGCCTTGGAGCGCACCAGTTCTCTTTGTTAAGAAGAAAGATGGGAGCTTGCGGCTTTGTGTCGACTACCGGGAATTGAACAAGCTTACAGAGAAGAACAAATATCTGATCCCCAGGATTGACGATCTATTTGATCAGTTGGTTGGGTCAACGATATATTCAAAGTTAGATCTGAAGTCAGGCTACTATCAATTGAGGATAAGGGAGAGCGGCATCCCAAAGACAGCATTCAGTACGCGGTTTGGGCATTACGAGTTCACGGTCATGCCGTTTGGTTTGACTAATGCGCCATCCGTGTTTATGGATCTGATGAACAAGACTTTCAGAGAGTACCTAGATCGCTTCGTGATAGTATTTATCGATGATATCCTGGTGTACTCGCAGTGCGAGGAGGATCACTACAATCATCTACACATGGTGTTGGAGAAGTTGAGGAGGAATCAGTTGTATGTTAAGTTCTCCAAGTGTGAATTCTGGTTATCCTCGATAGCATTCCTTGGTCATGTTGTCAGTGGATATGGGATAGCTGTGGATCCGGCGAAGATTGTGGCGATATGAGAGGGGCCTGCTTTTACTACAGTGGCAGAGGTTCGGAGTTTTCTGGAGCTTGCTGGCTACTACAGGCGCTTCGTAGAGAACTTCTCGCGGATAGCGCTACCACTCACGACGTTGACTAGGAAGTATCAGAAGTTTGTGTGGTCTCCGGAGTGCGAACAGGCTTTTGAAGAGTTGAAGAGGCGGTTGACTACATCGCCTATTTTATGTTCGCCAAGTGGAACCGAAGGGTTCGAGATCTATAGTGATGCTTCGAGCCGTGGTTTGGGTTGTGTTCTGCTACAGCATGGAAGAGTGATAACCTATGGTTCACAACAATTGAAGGCTCACGAAACAAATTATCCGGTCCATGACTTGTAGTTAGCGGCCGTGATATTTGCCCTAAAGCTTTGGAGGCACTACCTGTACGGTGTGAAAGCCGATATTTACACCGATCATAAGAGCTTGAAGTACTTGTTGGACCAAAAGGATCTGAACATGAGGCAGCGGAGGTGGATGGAGTTCTTAGGGGACTACACCTTCAAGATTCGTTATGTGCCTGGGAAGGGAAATGTATTGGCAGATGCGTTGAGTCGCAGGACTCCGACGCAGGCCAACTATTTATCGATACATGATGATAGATTGGCCCAAGAGTTGGAGCCTTTGGAGATATCTTGCGTCGACAAGCATTCTAGTGCTGAGGCGAAACTGTTTTGGACAGAAGTTCAGTGTGACCTAGCTGATAGAGTTCGGCGGGCTTTGGTTCAGGATAACAACATGAAACAGATCTTGGAAGAATCTTTGGATGGGTCAAATTCCCAGTTTGCTGTTGAGGATGGGTTGTTAAGGAAGGACGGTCGCCTATGCATTCCTAGTGCGGATATTCTTCGGGAGGAGTTGATGTTTGAGGCGCATCATACCAAGTACTCGATCCACACGGGAAGCACAAAGATGTATAGAGACATGAAGAAATTATTCTGGTGGCCAGGATTGAAGAAAGATGTAGCACTTTATGTGGCCAAGTGTCGTACTTGTGCATTGGTGAAGGCGGAATGCCAGAAGCCCGGAGGTTTCTTGATGTCCCTCCCTATCCCAGAATGGAAATTTGACGACATATCTATGCATTTTGTGCACGGTTTGCCAAAGTCGCAGAAGGGAAACGACGCCATCTGGGTAATCGTAAATAGGTTGACAAAGGTGTCACACTTTATCCCGGCCAGGAAGGAAGATCCGGTGGAAAGGTTAGCCAAACTCTATGTGGAGAATATTGTACGATTGCATGGTGTGTCCCGTAGTATTGCTAGTGACCGAGATATACGCTTTACGTCGAAGGATTGGAGTTTGGTGCATAGTATGTTGGGAACTAAGCTGAGTTTCAGCACAGTCTTTCATCCACAGACGGATGGTCAGACCGAGAGGGTCAACAGGACTATAGAGGACATGCTTCTCATGTGCGTCCTAGATTTCAGAAAGCATTGGGAGGATCACCTGTACATGGTGGAGTTTGCGTACAACAACAGCTTTCAGGCAAGTACTGGAATGGCGCCTTTCGAGGCCTTGTATGGGAGGAAGTGTCGTACGTCGTTGTCTTGGTTGGAGGTAGGCGAATCGAAGTTGTATAAACGTCAAGCGGTGGAAGACGCCACTTCAATGGTGCGTACAATTCAGGAAAGGTTGAAGATCGCTCAGGATAGACAGTAAAAGTACTATAATGCCAAACATAGGAATGTGGAGTTCAGTGTTGGTGACATGGTGTATCTAAAAATCAAACCGTTCAAAGGTGTCTCGCGGGTTCGACGCTTGAAGAAGCTGAGTCCGAGATACCTTGGACCATTTGAAATCCTGGAGCGTGTTGGCAAGGCGGCGTATAGATTGAAGCTGTCGATGGAGTTGAGTGGGCTACATGACATGTTCCACGTGTCGGTGTTGCGTAAGGCGGTGCAAGAGCCTTCGGAGATCATTGCGGACAATCAAGTACCGGTTGATTATGAATTAACAACAAGGGTCAAGCTAGTACGTATTGAAGATGTTGTAGTCAAGCGACTCCGCAACAAGGAAGTCTGAATGGTTAAGGTCCGTTGTGATCATTGCAGACGTGAGGAGCTCTCATGGGAGCGTGAACAAACTATGTTGGAAGAATACCCCGAGTTATTCCACTCAGGTATAATTTAGATTTGTGTACCTTTACTTAATTTCAGGACGAAATTCCTTAAGTGGGGGAGATTTGTAACGCCCCGAAAATCGTATTTGAGTCGGTCACGTAAAAAGGGATTTTTTGTGCCTGTATAGGGGTACACGGCCTAGGACACGGGCGTGTCCAAGGCCGTGTCTGGCTGGTGATTTTTGGCCGTTTTCATCCCGAGAAGGACACGGCCAGGAACACGGCTTCATGACACGGACGTGTCGTTGGAAACGGGCGTGTGCCTACCCGTGTCCGTACCCGTGTTCAGTTGGGTCGTGTCGGTTGGAGTGGCGGTTATGCGTGACACGCCCCCAGTCACGGGCGTGTCGAGGACCCGACACGGGCGTGTCAGGTGAGACACGGGCGTGTCTTTGCCCGTATGGTTGTTCTGCATTCGACGATCGTGCTTGGATCGAGGCACACGGGCTGGGACACGGCCGTGTGCCAAGCCGTGTTCGGCCCAGGTTTGGGGAATTTTGTGCAGATCTGAGCCGTTCGTTTTCTTTAATTGAGATCCAATGGCCCAAATGGTTTCCTTCTCTGTTAAGGCCGGGAATAGGGGAGTTAATCCTTCATTTCTCTACAACCATTCTTTCTCTCAAGGAGTTAGAAAGAGGAGGAAGAAGGAAGGGATTCCACCGCCAGCAGAGCATCGGAGCACCATTTTGAGATCTAAGAGCGGATCCGTGGAGGAAAGTTCGTTGCGAAAATTTCCATCCGTGTAGTTTTTCCATGGCGCCAAAGCGGAGTACAAGGGTAATGATTCTCTACTTGAGCATGTGAAGCTTTTTCTTTCTGCATAGGGAATCCCGCTACCGCGAGTGTGCGGTGAGTGAGTGGTGTTCCTTGGGGTTGATGTGAATAGTCCCTCTTGTGTTGCATATAGAGTCCGGAATCATAAGTACGGGCATAGACATTGTGTGTGAAGCCTACCCGGACGTGTATTGTCTGTATCAGTGATGTTGCATTTGATATTTTTTGCTGGATAAGACTCCGTTCTTTGGGTTTTTCAGGTTTCTACGAGGTATATTGCAGCGGGGATCCTTGGATGTTAGCTTCAAGGCGCACCCAGAAAACTGAGCAGAAACGTGTTTTGCTAACTTGGCTGTCTGGGAACCGGCCTTGATCATAACTGGGTTATGAGATTGTTTGGAAAATTTTGGGATCTGAGAGAAGCTTGGCCCACGCGTAGTACTTAAATTGTATATGCGGCGTGAGCAACGGGCAAGTGGAATTGGACCTAGGCTATGTGGTTTGGTGCCAGAGACCCGAAGACGGGGACTGGCCGTTGGCATAGTCGGGAGCCTTAGACGGTGGTCAGAAAGGCTAAATGCTCACATGTTGTTGCCATCCTAGGGGTGGTGGTGAAGACGCTGATTGGTCAGGATTCACCGTTAATGTGCCCTGAGTGCACGGGGTGTTTGGCCGTGCGAGCCTACACCTGTGGCGTAGTATAGTTGCGCTTTATTATTTTATTAGGCTAATGATATGCAGGGAAAGAGCACCGTCGTCCCGAGTTAGGGGAGGGGTCGTTATAATTTGGTCGGCTTTTGGCTGACCGTTGCTTTGTTTGCCACCATGCGGTGGAATGTGCTTGTAGGTGCTGCAGAGCCGAGTACCAAATAGCGGGCTGGAGCCCATGTTGCTGTGCCGGCCTTAGAAGGCCAAAGTGAATAGTTGTTTTTATTTTTATCATGTGTGGCCGGCCTGCGAGCCGATGTATGTAAGACATGTTTTTATTAAGTGAACATTTGTAAGGCCATAAGGCCATGTACCCTTTTTAGTGTATTTGGGGTTTCATTCCTGTTGTGTGGATATGGACATTCTTGGATATGGATTTAAGATTTGGGTTCTTTCAACTTTAAAAGCTTCCGCTAGAATGATCAGTGTAGGACGTGTAGTCTTAATTGGATAGTTTGAATATTCTTATGTAACTCTTCCGACTGTCTGTGGTATATGGCGTCGGGTTCCAGCTGGACCTTCTGTTATATGTCATGCGACGGATGGGGGTGTTACATCTAGAATATACTAGGACATCATCAATGAATACCACCACAAACTTATCCAGAAAATCTTTGAACACCCTATTCATCATGTCCATAAAAGCTGACGGTGCATTCGTTAATCCAAATGACATTACCAGAAATTCAAAGTGACCATAACGAGAACGAAAAGCGGTTCACGGAATGTCTGACTCTCGGATTCTCAACTGATGGTAACCTGAATGGAGGTCAATCGTTCCATCCTTTTTCTTCACGAAGAGCACTGGTGCACCCCAGGGGGAAGAACTGGGTCTAATAAAACCGCACTGTAATAACTCATCCAGCTGAGTAAGAAGCTCCTCTAACTCACGCGGCGCCATGCAGTACGGTGCTTTTGCAATAGGGCGAGTGCCTGGCTCGAGGTCTATAACAAACTCCACCTCTCTCTCAGGAGGAGGTCCAGGAAGGCTAACTGGAAAAACATCTGGAAACTCACACACCACAGAAACGTCCTCTACCCGAGGCTCAACCAGTGCATCTCCCAGAATAGAAACGGAGATAAGAAAAGTATCACAGCCAGACTCTAGAAATTTGCGAGCACGTACCGCGGAAATGATCGGAGATTCCTGACGCGGCAAACCATACACACTCTTGGGCTGGCCATTGTTACCTTTGAAATCCAAGTGCTTGTGCTTGCACTGAATGACGACATCATAGCTGGACAACCAGTCCATGCCCAAAATCACGTCAAAGTCTACCAGATCTAGCTCCTTCAGATCCGCAAATGCTAGAAATCCGCCTAGGGAGATGGGGCATTTTTGGATACCCTAGCTTGACCTCACCAACTCTCGTGAAGGAAATTTGACATTTATGGAGGTGTCTAACTGGTCGAGAGCCCAGCGATGTCGGTCTACGAAACTCCTTACCACAAAAGAGTGAGTAGCACCCGAATCGAACAAAATGCGCGCCCACTTATTCTTCACCTTAAATTCACCTAAACACATAGCGCGCGCAACTAATATGCGGAAACCATAAATCTACTAAAAGAAATTACTAGCCGAGACAGAGACTAACCTGCGATCACTTGAGTCGAAGATTGGTCTTCCTCCTTGGTCAGCACATTAAACTTTCGTTTTACCTTGTCCACGAGAGGCGGGGGCGATGGTAAAGTCTGCAACGGAACTGCATGCAGCGCAGGCTAGATCTGCGGGCAATTATTCCTCATGTGCCCCTTTTGGCCACAGAGATAACAGACAACGGTCCACATCATGCCCAATCCTCTGACAAAATGAATAGACAGGACCCCCTTGGGAGCATCCTGGATCGCATGCACCGGAGACAACTTCTGCGCATCCAATCTCTTAAAGCACTTATTGAAAGGGTGCCCCGGCTTACTACAGAAGCTACACACCTCTCTTCTATCCTTCTTTACTGCAGGGCCAAATGCCCTTGCACTTCCTCCATCGTCAGATTTCCTCTTATCCTTCTTTGCAAGCGATCCCCGATTCTTCGCATTTTCTATCGCCTCAACCATTAAGGCAGCTTCGACTACTTCTGCAAAGGTCTCAGACTTGTATGCGCTAACCAACTGCTAGATGTCATACCTCAGACCACCCAGAAAGCGCTTCACTCTGCCTTCTTCAGATGCTATCAGATCTGGGTCGAAATGACTGAGCTTGCCAAACTCGACCTCGTACTCACCAACAGTGAGTTGCCTCTGCTTCAGGTGTAAGAAGTTATTCATTAGGCGGTCTCGCTCGACCGATGGTAGGAACTTCTTCAGTAACATACTCTTGAATGATTCCCATGAGCACCCATCAGAAAGGTTCTCTTTTTCTCTGATCCACCAACTCTTCGCAAATCCCTTTATCTGATATGCCGCAATCATCACCTTTTGATCGGGAGAAATGCCAGAGTAGGAAAACCTTTCTTCCATGGCAATAATCCATTCATCCAATGCCATGAGGTCTGCCCTACCGTCATACGAAAGAGGTCCTAATCCCTGGAAGTGAGAAATGAAATTCATCTCAGGCGGCAGTGCGACTGGGGGAGCTAGAGCAGTAAGGGGAGTAGGAACAGCTTGGTCCACAGCAGGGCCCTACGCTCTGGTCCGCTGCTCAGCGACGACAGCCAACAACGATTGCATCGGTACTGCATGTCCACCATCTGCCTTGTCAGGGTCTCATTACTTTCCCTCAGCGCTTCGATCACCGCTTCGCTCTAGGCACCAGAAGACTCACCCTCTGACTGGGCAGTCGACCTCGTCGCAACGCGCTTAGGCGGCATTCTACAGAACAAACGGATATCTAGTGAGACTTCGCCTAAGACATCACAAACTGGGAAAATATTCCCTAAACAAACTGTTTCGGGTTCATATTTGACCGATACGAACAAAAGACTTATCAGGGACCTAGCTTAAGACACTGAAGCTAGAAAACTTGAATACCCTGACACAGATCAGATCAGGAACGAATAAACTCAGATCAGATCGGAAAAGAACCGATACTTGCTCTTGCTGTTACCTTGCTCTGGGAAATCATAAAATGATGTTATGCTTCTAACTTGTGCCTATAATATGAATGCATGAATGTATAAATTTCATCTCAAATCATGGGTGTACATATGTCATCATGCAGATCTTTAAATTGGCACGTGTGCTTATGCAATGATATGATATGTATGCAGTGCTATGCATTCTAAAAAAAAACCTTAGTGCATGTTATGAGCGGCATACACATACTATGTTATGCATCCCATAATACATAATATTGTATGTAACAAAGAAAAGAAAATGCGCTAATGGGCATCCATGTGATGATGGTTATGCATCTCATACTACATAACCGTCACATGTTGCCACCTATGGTGGATCCATATACAAACACATATTATGCATCTCATACTACATAATATGCCCCATATACTTCTTATCATGCTATGAGTGTAGTGTTCGTGCTTCCATCAAAATCTACTGATGACATATTGGTGTGTGTATGCAATGTAATGATATAATTAGAGTTTTGCTTAAGGGGAAGTTGTTCGACTGGCTTGTCAAACCAACCATCCCTCTTACAAAACCTCCCTCTAATACCAACTATCACACCCGCATTTTCTCCGTATTCAAAAATACGTCAGAGTAGAGAAACTACGCACCGTGAGGCCACGCCATGCAGGGGACAACTGCAGACGCTCAGGCATCCCGTCCTCACATTTACTCCAAGTAAAAGATTTATAACTTTTCGTTAAAAAAATGCATATAAATTAATGGATTTAATGACCGTGTCCCTCAGTCGGGTGGAATAACAGTCCATAGGTGAGGAAATATATATATTTTACACGGCGGAAAATACTGAGTTAGTTCATTTGTTAATCTACGTGAGAGTGAGGGTGCAGTATCATAAAATGATGATGTGACTTCTACATTTACTATATATATGGAAATCTTTTGTACGCTTAAAAGTAGTGGCTTTAGTAGTTGAAGTCATGTCATGCCAATATTCCAGAATGCAGTTTTGTATACATTAAAATAACTAAATGCATCCTAACATAAATCCTTCCCAGAGAGCAAGAACAATCAGATAAAGAGTAACAGCAGTAACAACAGGAAGTAGTCCATCAGCGAAAAGTCAAAGTCTATGGGCGTCAACAACTGACACGAACCCATAGTAAAATCTGACAAGTCTAAACAAAGACAACTACCTCAAGCTCAGAGGTGGAATCAAATGGCCGTAGACACCAGCAACACCAGAAGCCCAACACTGTCAGCTAAACCTGTTACAGCTCTGATCCTGGGGCATTCAAAAGAAGAACACCTCAGAAGCAAGTCACAAGTAGTGCAAGAGTAAAAGCAGACTACACAAACCTCAAAGTGAAGCAGAATGAAAAGCGACTGCAACAAAACGGTCAGCAGAGTAAAAGTAAGCAATAGTAAAACTAACCGAACAATAAAGGCTAAACATATTAACAAGACAGAACAAGCACCAGCAACAGAAGTTCAATCTTTCATTAATAATTACTATGCCGAGGGAGAAACCCGAACACGCACAATCTATCTAAGTATTAAGCACTATGCCGAGGGAGGACCCCAACGCGCACAGTTCATCTGAGTATTAAACACTATGCCGAAGGAGGACCCCAACGCGCACAGTTCATCTGAGTATAAGGTACTATGCCGAGGGAGGACCCCAACGCGCACAGTCCATCTGTGTTTCTTTAGTTACATAATTGTACAAGCAGGGTTCATTTATTTTTTTATTCAACATAAACTCAAGGGATAACCAACCAAGTGGACTGCATAAGAGCATTTCAAGGTACAGCATGACAACCAATTTGTTTAATAAGAAAAACGAACAAGATGACTCGATGGTTATAACAGCACGACAACCAGTTTGTTTACCAATGCAATGGACTAGAATTTTGCGGTTAAGGATTTAGGTACATCAAGTCACAATTCCAGGAATAAAGAGGGGGGGGGAAGTTAGAATTTCAGGACAAGTATCTCAACAATCGAAACATGATAATCTCAAACAAGTGTAGAAAAAGGTCAAACATTTAGAATCAAGAACCAAAGGGAGAGCAAGAACACCACTTGGCTTGATTTACCGGAAAAACTCTCCAAATCTCCACACGTCGTGATAGGGGCCGAAATCTGGACGAAAATGTCTGAAATAACGGTTAGGGCCGAAAACCCTAACAAAACAATCTCTAGAAATGGGGAAGAAATTACCACGAGGGCGCAGCTCTCGACGAGAGATTTCCAGATCTACGATCGGTTGGAAAATCCAAGAACCGGAGCTCCGTCGGTGGTCACCGGAAGAAGCACGGACGGACAACCTTCTCCTCACATGCCACTTTGGTTCGGAAGGAAGGAGAAATTCTAGGTCGGCTTAAAGATTAAGAAGAATCAGAAAGTATAAATACTCAACAGCAGAGAGGACCGAGTTCAACAAATCCGGCACGGCGGTGTCGACACCACTGTGTCGACACCCGACGGCAGTGTCGACACCATCATGTCGACACCCGACGGCACAGCGGTGTCGAAAAACCTGTCTCGACACCCGACGACACAGCGGTGTCGACACAACTGTGTTGACACCCGACAACATAGCTGTGTCGACACATCTGTGTCGACACCCGACGGCTCAGCTCAGCGGTGTCGACACAACCGTGTCGACACCAGACCGCTCAGCTCGACGAACTCAACACCCAGAACTGTTAGACCTACAGCGAGCTCCGCTCGACGCTTCGTCGAGCTCAGCACGACGATCGTCGACCTCCAAACAACACCAAGAGAAACTAATAATCGTCGAGCTCCGCTCGACGATCGTTGAACTCCAAGAAGTGCCCGGAATAAACCAACAATCGTCGAGCTTCGCTCGATGATCGTCGAACTACAAAAAGCGCCCAAAAAGGAAAAGCGATCGTCGAGCTCCGCTCGACGATAGTCGAACTCAGACAGCACCAGAAAGGAAAAGCGATCGTCGAGCTCCGCTCGACGATCGTCGAACCCAGACAGTACCCATAGAATAAAATAAAAAAAAATCAAACATAATAAGGTAGGTTTGATGAAACTGGACGAGCCAGACAAAAATAAATCAATTAAGTTTTCCAAAGGTGAAATTTTTCGTTTCCGCCAAAGATTCATGAATTCAACTGACTGAATCGAAAAGATACGAAAACGCACTATCGGTGACGTGCCAACAACTACACGCTAAAGTAACGCCCTTACGTCATTATGACATCACAAGAGGAGTAAATAATGCCAAAAAAAACAGGGGCGTTACAGTCAACACAGTTGATGTCGACTAAGTCTTCTGTGTGTCGATACTGTCTCTGTGTGTCGACACAGTTGATGTCGACTAAGCTTTTCTGTGTGTCGACACTGCCTCTGTGTGTCGACACAGTTTCTTCTGGTGTCGACATAGCCTTTCCAAGTGTCGACACAATTCACTCTAGGTGTCGACACAGCTTTTCTCCAGTGTCGACACAAGCCTTCATAAGTGTCGACACAGCTTCTTCTGGTGTCGACTCATGGACTTAGAAACTTTTCCTGCATTCCTGCATTTTCTTAACCTGCACATATTAACTCAAAACAACATCAAATACACCTTGATGCATATCATTGAGTAAGGTGAGACTTCTTCAAATCTGGTACACATTTTCCAATGTACCCAAAAAACTCTAACTCGAGAATTAATTTTAGTCCTTCTCGAGTACAAAACATAGTACTTGAGAAAAGACTTAGACAATTTTTCTGAAAATCTGAAATCATAAATTCTTCAATAAAATCAACAACAAACATTTCCCTTGTCCTTAGTGCTTGAAAAAGAAGTGTGTCCCAATAGAGAGTCTACACATGAGTCAACACCCTGGATAACACAAGAAGGGATTATATTGTATGGTCCTGTGTTTGGAGACTCATTATAGACAGACATTGGTCTAAACTTAGCAATTAAGTCTAGCAAACACTCACCAAAATAGTTCATCAAATACAAACTTAATTCATCTTATTTCAAGGGAGACTTCATACAAATCTAGGCTATTGTGGATACAATACCCAACAACATCACCCAACACCTCCAATCATAAGAAAAGCGGATAAGTCCAAATGCGTTGAGTGATGAAGATTTCCTCAACGCCTAATTAGTTAAGACAGCTAATGTATATATTTGTCAAGGAATGACTGATCACTCGACGCCTAGTGCTGCAGGATAATTGGCTAAGTGTTTTGGCACTGAGTGAAGGCAGTTCACTCAACGCCTATAATGAGTTGTCTGAAATAGACTAAGTCCATAGGTCCTGATGTTAGCAGAATTTCAAAATATTACGGGAAGTCTACAGTACATGACAAAAGCCGTTGCATGCCTCTAGTACTGCATTTAATGCAAAAGTAAGATTTAAGCTACCAAATTAGATAATCTTATTAGAGATATGTTTATTAGGTTTTGTGTCATACCTGCCTTCCTTAGAAGGTTTCTTCCTGGTTTTGTAGTAGTCCTCCTTATGTTGTAAAGAAGAAGAAGGTCTGCTCCTCCACCCCTTCTTCGTCATCAGCTTCATGAACTGCCTTGAAAAAATAGCAAATTCATCATCAGACATATTACATTCTGATGTCTCTTAATCTGAATCATCAGACTCAGTTGGCCTTCTTGGGAGAGAAGGATTCTTCTCTTTGCTCCACTTAGAACTATCTGCCTTGAAGGCCACAGTTGATATTTTGCCCTGAGCTTTGCTAGTCTTCTCTTCCTGCTTCCTTGCAGTGAGCTACATTTCATATGACAGCAGCTTCACAAACAAAGTAGATGGTGGAGTCTCTGCCAGATTTGCCACTACTCTAAAGGTACATATCTTAGTATCCAAGTCTCTAGTAAGAGACCTACGAAACCTATCATTTAGCTCAAAGTTACTAAAGACCCGGCCATAGGCACTTAGATCATTTACAGTTCTTAAAAACCATTCATAGCAGCTAGCTATGTCCTCCTCCTTGATCTGCCTGAAAGCCTCATACTCTTGATTGAGCATAGACTTCATATAATCTATAACTTCCTCAGTACCCTCCATATATATCACCAGAATGTCCCACATTTCCTTTGATGTCTTGCAGTGTACTAGGTTTTGAAAAGTATAGTCATCTATAACACTAACTATAATGTTCTGGGCCCTCTTATCCATTATAGCTAAGATGATTTCATCCATAGACATTTCTGCATAACTCTTAGGAATCTTGACATTTGCATCAAGAACAGACACCTTCAATGGATTGAATGGTCCTTCTTATTCAAAAACATAAATCCTATGGTTTGATGCTTCAATAAACAATCTGAATCTTTCTTTCCAGATTCCAAAATTTTCTTTCTTGCATAGAGGAAGATTCATAGAACCTTGTTCCTTATGGTTCTCTCCTAAACCCATAATTATCTTTTCTCGACTACCCTTTGATATCTACTCAGATTGTTAGACATTCTTGAGTAATCACCCTCTGATACCACTTGAAAGTATTTGAATATAAGGGTAGTTAATCACCTAGAGGGGGTGAATAGTTTTCTTGAGCTTTTTAGTTACTTTTAACCTTTATCAGATTATGTTGTGTGTTATGATATGATTGTTGATGCTTTCAATATTATCACCTCGATGATACATTAGCTTTATAGTTGTTCCCCAGAATATGGGTACATCCATTGTCCCTCCTGCCTTTCTAACAAAATGTTAGACAAAGCACTTCTCCAATAACATGGCGCCTTAGAGATTACTACACAATCCCACGGGATCACTTAGTCTCCACTGAGACTTACAGGCACACAACCCAACCACTCAGTAATCACCTGATCACCTATCACAGGCACAAATGCCCCACAACACAGGCTGGGAAAAACAGCCCTATCACATATATCGAAAACTGGATCCTACTACCTAGATCTATATAAGATCCTACACTCTGCCTTTATAACATAGGCTAATAATATAGAACTCACCAGATATAACTCTCAGCCTTTATAAACTAGGTTTACAACACAAATCTTAACCAGGTCCTACAGAGATGGATTTGATATTGATATAGATTAGACTCCAGAGATTGATTCTCTAAGTCTACAACTTCTTGAACTGAGAAAATCTCAGCCCAATTTTCTTCTCAGCAACAAGGATTAAGATCTTCCAGAATCTGATGCTTGTGCTGGAATAGTCTTAGAAATGAATTCTGATCATGCTGATGAAGTGGGAAGATTAAGAAAGATGGTATTCAAGCAGCTAACATATTTTGGCAGAAGTTAAACTTCTCTGCCTCTCCTTCTGTCTTGAGAAAACTCTGAACAGATTTCGTATTCATCGATCCTGGAATTGATCTTCAGATTAGGCTCTACTTGGATTGAGAAGTCACTACAATTAGGGATGGCCTTTGTTGTTTCTTCTTCCTCAAAGAAATCCTCTGATCTTGTTGTAGCAGATGTTGATCACTACAACTAACTCAGAAACACTTCAGATTCATTGACATGATCTTCTTGTTTTTGCAACAATGGCGGGGGAAGAACACGTGTCCCGCACAACTCTTTCGTAATGAATTGATCCCTTCAAAACTTATCTCGATCCAGATCTCATCTTCTTTTTATAATCCTATTATCTAGCGAGTTGATTGTCTCATATCGCTACTTTAACAGCTGATTATATCCTTAGTTTTACAGAATGAGACTAACGACGACGTTAGTAATGAATTACAGCTCTTCCTTAGAATTTTGAACTTTGTTGACTTTTTTTACTTTGCTGACGTCAGCCATTCTGGACTTAGAAAATATCAAACAACAACCCAGGCGTTGAGTGCGCCGAGTGATCAAGCTTCACTCAACGAATCTGGACTTAAAAAATTTCCTACTTTGCTAGGCGTTGAGTGAGTAAGCTCCACTCAACGCTTTTTAACTTATGCAACATTCTGCATCCTTCTATAATTCTAGGTGTTGAGAGCATTGAGTTTATAAGCTTCACTGAATGCTTTTTGCCTCAGCTTAATCTTCAGTACTTTCTGCATCCTTCGTGTTACTAGCATTGTGTTAACTGGCTTCACTCAATGATTCTGTACTTAGAATAATTTTCAACTCTTTCTACAACTATGGCATTGAGAGCGTTGAGTGAACTAGCTTCACTCAACGACTCTGAACTTAAAATAATTCTACTCTGCATGAAAGCATTGAGAGTGTTGAGTGAACTGGATTCACTCAATGCTTTTATACTTATCCAAATCTCCTTCTGTCTGAAGGAAATGCTTTCTGTCTTTGCTTCTGAAATCTGGCGTTGAGTGCATTGAGTGAACTGGCTTCACTCAACTCTTCTGGACTTAGCCGATTTCTCTATTTCCTTTTAGGCTGACTGCATTAGCTTGACGCAAAGACTTTTGATCTTAGCATTGAGTGAACTGGCTTCACTCAACGCTTCTGTACTTAGTCAATTTTCTATCTCCTTTTTCTTTGCCTTTGACATAAACTACATGGCATTGAGTGAACAAGCTTCTCTTCACGCTTTTGAACTTAACCAATTTTCTATCTCTTTCTTCTATGGCTTTGACAGAAACAACATGACTCAAAGCTTCTGGCTATAAGGCATTGAGTAAGTTGACTTCACTCAACGCCTGTGGACTTAGCCACTTTTCTTACTTGCCCACACTTAATGTTTGACTGCATGCACTCTCTCTGTGCTGTTAGCTGTATGGCTTTGAGTGAACTGGCTTCACTCAACGCCTGTGGACTTAGTCATTTTTCTGTGCTGCAATATACCAGGCTTTGACTGTCCTGACTTATCTAAGCGTTATTAGCTGTATAGCATTGAGTGAACTCAATTCACTCAACGCCTATGGACTTAGTCATTTTTCTTAACTGTCACTGGCTTCTGGTTCATCTGGCATTGAGTGAGCATGCTTCACTCAATGTCACTGGACTTAGGCAATTTCATGGCTTTCTAGTTAGCTTTTTTGAGTACACCTGTCAAAGTCACTTGGAGCACACGTCCAATCAAATGACATGGACTAACCTACATGCATGAACTTAAATATACATCAAATATAACTATGTATACAACATTGACTTGTTTGACTTCTTACAAATCTAGATATTGGGATCAATGGACCCAACCAGGATGAATGATGATTAACTAACTACCCTTATATGATCTTGGTCTGACTGTTAAGCCTTACTTTTACCACCCTTGATCTGATACCACTTGAAAGTCTTTTTAAGGGTAGCTAAACACCTATAGGGGGTGAATAGGTTTCTTTGAGAGTTTTTAAGTTTTAAGATTTTAATTAGTGTATTGTAGTTGGGTTAAAAGCTTTTAAGGACACATAAAATACACAAATAATTTATAGTGGTTCCCCTAACTAGGATATATCCACTTCCCCCTTCACCTATCTAGTAGTGTGTTAGTCTAGGCCAAGTCCTCCAAAACTCAGATCAACTGGTCTTACAACTCAGATCCTTCCTTAGATCTTTGACCTCAGAGTGTCTTCCACTCCTATAACATAGACTTTTATAGGTCCTACCTCAGAGATAGAAATAGGTCTCCTACCCCAGGCTCACATGCAATCCCTACCTTAGCCTTTATAAATCAGGACTAACTAAAAGACAATAACAAGTCCCCTACCTCTAGATCACAAACTGGAACTACCCCAGCCTCTATAAATCAGGCATGTCCTAGATTCTATACACGAATCCTACCTCAATGTTAGGTCCATTTAACCCAATGTCCCTGATTTGAAGAAGGCCTACTAGACAATGGCGTACACATGTGAGTAACTAATTTTTTCAATAAGTTATATATATGCAGGTGATTACTTGTTATAATGATAAGACAGGTTAGGTGGACACAAGGAAGTATGCAGGATTGATAGAAATCTGTCTAAGTCCACAAGCATTGAGTGAAGGTATTTAACTCAACTCAAGATGACAAGAAGCGTTGAGTAAAGTATGGACAGTCAAAGCCTAACAATTTCCAAGGTAGAAATTTGGTTAAGTCGAAAAACATTGAGTGATGGCAGTTCGATCAACGCACAGATCCAGAAGCATTGAGTCATGCTAAAGTAGTCAAAGCATATTAGAATCAAAGCAGGATTCTATCTAAGTCCACAGGCATTGAATGATGGAAGTTCACTCAACGGCTAAAGAAGAAAGTGTTGAGAGAATAATGTTTAATCAAAGCCTCAAAAGTTGAATACAGAAATTTTGTCTATGTCGAGATGCGTTGAATGAAGGTTGTTCACTCAACACCAGCTCAACAAAAAATTCTACTACGTATAGAAGTGTTGAGTGAAGGCTATTCACTCAACGCCTCATCAAGATGGTGAGCTAAGGCAAAAAGCGTTTAGTGCATAAGCATCACTCAACGCCTCCAAACAGAATAAAAGCGGCTAAGTTCAAAAGCGTTGAGTGATGAAGATTCGGTCAACGGCTAATCAGTTAAGACAGCTAATGTATATATTCGTCGAGGAATGATTGTTCACTCGACGCCTAGTGCTGCAGGATAATTGGATAAGTGTTTTTTCAATAAGTGAAGGCTGTTCACTCAACTCCTATGATGAGTTGTCTGAAATCGAATAAGTCCACAAGTGTTGACATCAACAGAAATTCAAAATATTGCGGGAAGTCTACATTACATGACAAACGACACCGCATGCCTCTAGTAATGCATTTAATGCTAAAGTAAGATTGTAGCTATCAAATCAGAGTGGGCCCAAGGCTCAAAGAGCAGTTGGACGGCAGGATAGAAAAGGGATCAAATCACTAAGAAGAAACTAACTTTTGGGAAGTGTTGAACTTCATCTTCTTCCTCTCGACATTGTTGTAGTGCCAAGAGATGTTGTTCAAAGTACTGATCTGAAAGTTCTAGTAAGTTAGTTGTTGTCATTCTCATCCATAATAGCAAGATCATAGAGACATCTTTGAGACATAAGAATCAACAAAGGCAAGGCCTAGATGCAACTACTGCACATGCTCAAGATGAATATTCCTGAAGAACACTTTTTGGAGCTGTGAAGAAGACTGGACTGTGTTATCTCAACATAGAAGGAGAAAGACACATTAAATATTTCTCTGGTGTCTAAACATCATCAACAAACCTTTACACTCTCTATAGGATCATTTGATCTAAATGTAAGCCTAATATATATAAAGGATGAGTGTAGGATATTCTATAGATCTGAGGTAGGATTCAAGTGGTGAATCTAAGGTAAGATCCAGGTTAGGATCTGAGTTGTAGGGCTATTGGCCTGAGGTAAGAGATTCATTCTCTCCGAGTTGTAGGGCTATTCTCCTAGCCTGAGTTGTAGAACTTAGTGATAAGTCTGAGTTAGGTTGTCTGATGATCACTGATCTATAGGAGCTTTGCTAGCTCTGAGTGGTAGGGCTTTGTGCCTGAGGTAGTTTTTGGAGGAGACAAAGAGATCCTGAGAGATATGAGTTGCAAGCACTTCGGAGCTGAGTTTTGAAAAGTGGGCTTGTCTAACAAGCTGTTAGAAATGTGAGAGGGATAGTGGATGTACCCATAATATTGGGAACCACTATAAATATCTTGTGTACTTGTTGTGTTATATTGAAATCTAACTTAATATAACTCACAACACACCAAAGTAAGGAAAAATTTTAAAAAGACCTGAAACCTATTCACCCCCCCCCCTCTAGGTGGTAGGTGCTCTTGAAACTAATAACTTTCAAGTGGTATCAGAGGGAGGTTACTCAAAAAGGTCTTAACAGTCTGAGTTGATCTACAGGAGTAGCATAAGAATATACTTATGGGTTCAAGGGATAACCATAAGGAGTTGGGTTCCATGAAGCTTCCAATCTATAGAAAAGAAAGCTTTGGGATCTTGAAGGAGAGGGTCAGGTAGTTTCTGGAGGCATCCAACCCAAGAATCGTTATTACTGTTTTTTCCCGACCCTTCATCTTAATGAAGATCTCAGCTCTGGATGCAATAGTCCAGACACCAAAAAATTATTCTGAAATGACTAAGAATGAGTTCATTTTAGCTACAATGGACAAGAGAACACAAAATATAATAGTGTGTGTCATAGATTATTCTACTTTCTAGAACCTTGTACACTGCAAAATATCCAAGGATATGTGAGATACACTAATTATCTACGTGGAAGGCACTTAGGAAGTCAGGGATGACAGAAAATCCCTGCTTAATCAAGATTATGAAGCCTTCAGGAATACCATGAAAGATAGCATATCTCAATTCTATGGGAAATTCCTCAGAATTGTGAATGAGCTGAGGACCTATGAGAGAGTCTTCAGCCATTATAAGCTCAAAGACAAGTTCCTCGGATCTCAAACTAGAAACTGGGACACAAAGATCTGTGCCATCAGAGAGATGGTAAAGCTTACTGATACTCGCCATCACACATTATTTGGGAAGCTGCTCTCCTATGAGATGCAGTTATATAGATCCTTTGTCGTCATTATGCCCTTTCTTGTGGCATAATATCACCTAATGTCTAACTACATCATGTCTTTCCTTATAATTTCATTCCAAGTCTTTATTGGTCAACCTTAGCAACATGTCTGATGGAGAGTTTGTTGCCTTCTCTAGGTAGTTTCAGAAGATGATGAAGAGGAAGCAGTCGAGGAGCAGACATTCCTCCCCCTCTCATCATAAGAAGGACCACTACAAGTCTGAGAGGGAACACTCCAAGGGAGACATGTATGAATCTAAACCTAGTAAACATGTTTCTTCTAAAGTTTTTTTGCTATAGCTATAAAAAGCCAGGACATATCATAGTTGATTGCCCTGTAAAGAGAAAGGAGAATGGTGAGAAGAAGCACCACCTCCAACACAAGGGCAAGAAGGAAAAGACCTTCATTGATAAGAAGGAAAAGTGCTGGAGTGAGAGTGACACATCTTCTTCAAATTCTGAAGAAGAAAAGAAGCCTATATTGGGTTGTTTGCTGTTGTAGTTGATGAAGAAGAAGATTATCATATAATAAGGATAGGTATCTGAACCCCTCTATCACATTTAGACAGTGATACTGAGGAGGATAAAGATGTCAATAGTAGTTATGTTCTCATGACCATGATAGATGAAGAATCCAGCCAGGATCAGCCTGGTCCAAATAAGGTATGCTCTCTATCTAGCTCCTCTTTTGATTTAGATTATGAGAATAGTCCAAATTATGATGCATCCTCATCCTTTCATGAAGATGGGTCAGAATATGAGGAGGATGTCAATCAATTGATTAACAAGTATAGTGCCCTTCTGGATGCTTTAAAAAGGAGCAAGAAACTGGCAAAAAAACAAGCTGAGGAGATTATCTAACTATAGTTATCTGCTTCCCAGCAGGCTTAGACAACATCCTTACTAGATCAGAAGACAACAGAAGTCAGCCAACTAAAGACCATAACAATCATCCAGATTGGGAAAATTAACCATAAGAAAACAATTATTCTGGATCTTGAAGAGAAGCTCCAAAGGGAGAAAAGAATTGTGAATAAATATTCAAAGCCCAATAGTTTGTTGCCCCTGATAGACTCATTCTCCTCTCAAAAGGGTAAGAAGGGGTTTGGATTCAAGGGGAACACTAGCGTTTCCCATCCCAAATGGAAAGTCAAAGCTCCAGTTCAGTCATTAGCATCAATGCCCCACATCCCTTTTAAGAAGGTCGTGTTACCATCAAACAAATATGACCAAGAGAGTATTTATGGTCACTGGTTGAATGGAAGATCCACAAGTGTGAACAAAAATGTTCACAGCTATGGTGGAAGATATTGCAATGGTGATGTAGTGAGCATTTTCTAAAGAGATCTAACAAATTTCGACACAGATCCGGCGGACAGTACGACCAAAATTCAAACGCACCTACACAAGTACATAATCAATCTCAACAATCAATAATGCATTCCACAGCCCAAGAAACAGTGGGAGGAGAGTTGACTAAAAATAATGATTCTAATATTTGTCAACTTGATTCCCCCAAACTAATGCAAAGTTTGCCAATCCTTTTATAGAACAAGACCACGACTATAAGCATAGATGTTTGGTCTATGGATCCTAATGTTCTAGATTTATAAGAAGTCAAACTGCTCAATGACATACGCACATAATGTATTTGATGAGTGCTTAAGTTCATGCATGCAGGTTGTCCATGATTGGAAAGGTGAAATTAAAGACAATGCTGGAAGACTTAGAAATCGTCGAGCTTAGCTCACATTTCGTCCAGCTCAGCTCAGCTTTCGTCAAGCTGAGCTCACCATTAGTCAAATGGAGTTCAGAACTCAGGATTCAGAAATCGTCGAGCTCAGCTTACCTTTCGTCGAGCTTAGGTCACCATTCGTCGAGCTAAATTCAGAAGCTTGAGATTCAGAACTCGTCGAGCTCAGCCCATCGATCGTCGAACGTAGTTCAACATTCGTTGAGATGAGCTCACCATTCATTGACATGAGCTCACCATTCGTTGTGCTAACTCCAGAAGCTTGGGATTCAGAATTCGTCGAGCTCAGACCAGAGATCATAGAACACAGCTCAACATTTGTCGAGCTAAAGCCAGAAAGATTAACTAAGGCAAAAGCACGGAGATAGGTGAGAAGTATGTCTCAGCATAACCGCTGAGACAAAGTAAGCTGGAATTTTTGTAAGTCTAGAAGCGTTGAGTGAAGCAGGTTCACTCAACACTTTTAAAGAAGAAGGAAGCGTTGAGACAGAAGAAAGTCTCAACTGTTAAGCAGACACCACTGAGACCGCTGAGAAGGAAACCACTGAGACAGGAGTCAATCTCAGTTGAGAAGAAGAAAGCGTTGAGACCGCTGAGAAGAAAGTGCTGAGACAGAAGCTTGTCTCAGCTGTTAAGAATAAACCACTGAGATAGCTGAGAAAGAACCATTGAGACAAAGCCAGTGAAAATTCACAAGTCCAGAAGCGCTGAGAGCCAAGACAAATGATGTTGAGTGACTTAACATCAATCAATGCTTATTTGTGATCTGGAATTTTTTCTAAGTCCAGAATATAATGACCGTTGCGGACGTCATCAAAAGTAAACAAGTCAAAGTTGTTCAAGCATTGCGGGAAAGCTACAGCAGCACCAGGATGACCACTGCTAACGTCACCAAGAAGTCAACAAAGTCAAATTACATGAAGCCATTGCGAGAAAGCTGCGGTAGCGCCGAAAGCTGCTTTGTCCTTTTTTGAGGGAGGTGGCGCTCATCAATCCTTGGCTAGGCCCACTCCTCAATTGTTTTGTTGATTCAAATCAACAGATATAAAAAGGAAAAAGAAAAGGATTAGGGCAAACAGAACAAAAAAAATGGAGAACACGGGAAGAAAATATAGGAAATAGTGGCAGCTGTACTTCATCTTCTCCGATAAGCTTGAAAGTAAAAAATTCTAGCAGAGTTAGCCAGAAGGCAAAGAAAGAAAGTTGAAGCTCTCTTAGGTTCAGCAGGATTGTTCTCTTCGAAACAAGGCAGCTGATTCATCTATTCAGTAAGAAGTTAGTTATGTGAAGGGTTGTTAGCCTACAACAGCATATAGCTATACACGAGTGCAGCAAAGGATTTTGCTGTATAAGAAGACTCATTCCTTCTACAGCATGTGGGCTGGACTGATATCTGCTCTGTCTAGCAAGGTAGACTCAGAGAATTATCTCTGAGTCAGTTATTTTAAATTTATTTCATCTCGTATGAACTACTGTAGGATTCAGTTTAATTGAATCTGAGTTGCAGGGCCTTTTGGCCTGAGCTGTAGGTGACTAATTAGTTACTGAGGTAGGTGCCTTGCTGGGGTACTGAGGTAGGTTCATAGTGTGGATCTGAGAGTAGGGCCAGCCTGAGTAGTAGGCCTTAGAAATAAGGCTGATGTAGGTGACCGGTTAGTAACTGAGCTATAGGTGAGAAGTGAGTCACTACGTTGTAGGACTTGGAGGATGCTAAGTTGTAGGTGCATGAAAGGGCACTGAGGTAGGTACCTGGAAGGATACTGAGTTGTAGGAGTGTTGCAGCACTCTAAGAGTAGGGATGTGTGACTGAAGTTGTAGGGCTGCGAAGCGTGAGCTATAGGCCTTAGAAATAAGGCTCAGGTAGATGGTTAGTGGACCACTGAGCTGTAAGAGCACTACAAGGCTTTGAGGTAGGAACCTATGTAGTTCTGAGGTATAGATTCTGAATAAAACATGAGTATAAGTCTGATGGAATGAGGTGTAAGCTCTGAGGAGCATATTGGTGGAGTTTGTGCCCGGTCCAACAAAATAGTTAGATTGGTGGGAGGGAAAGTGGATGTACCCAATTATGGAACCACTATAAACACTTGTGTGCTTGGTTGTGTTGTTTGTTTTCTTTCATATTGCAGGACCTAAGGATAAGCTCTAGTTCATATAAGAAGAAATCAACATAAAGACTTGTAAAATTTCAAAGACCTATTCACCCCCCCCCCTCTAGGTGACTAGCTAACCTTTAGTAAATAACTTTCAAGTGGTATCAGAGTGAGGTTTCTCAAAAATGATATAATAATCTGAGTATACCTACAAGGTTAGCTATAAGACATAAGAATGGGGTATGGTGTAAACTACAAGAAACATGGAGCCATAAAACTACCTATCTGCAGAAAGGAAGGCTTTGGCCTTTGGAAGGAAAGGGTAAGACTATTCATGGAAGCTGCTGACCCTAGGATTTACATCATAGTTAAAGAAGGACCCTTCATTCCTATGAAGACCTCAGTTCTTGATGCCAATATACAGACACCTAAATCATATGAGGAAATGAACAAAGATGAGCTCCTACTTCCCTCTATGGACAAGAGAGCTCAAAACATCATTGCCAGTACAATAATTGATTCAACCTTCCGGAATCTGGTGCACTGCAAGACCTCCAAGGAGATATGGGACACCCTAGTTGTGTTCATGGAGGGCTCAGAGGATGTGAGGGATGACAGAAAATCCATGCTCAACCAGGAGTATGAGGCCTTCAGACAAGGATAGTCTATGGGAATTGTTGTGAGCTTTGGGTGATTTTTAAAAATTTTGAATGAACTAAGAATATATGGAAGTGTCTTCAGCACCTATGAGTTGAATGACAATTTTCTTAGTTCCCTCTCAATGTATTGGGACACAAATATTTGTGCCATTAGGAAAATGGGCAAGTTAGCTGACATTCCTCCTCCGACTCTATTTGGAATGCTGCTGTCATATGAGATACAGCTTGCAGCAAGAAAAGAAGATGAAAAGAGCAGTAAGTCATAGGCCAAGGAGAAGTCTATGGAATTCAAAGCTGAAACCCCCTCCAGGTGCAGAAGGTAGAAGTCTCCATTCAAGAAAACTCCTGAGTCAGACTCTGAGAGCTCAAGGAACAACACTTCAGACTGCTATACATTTGATGAGGACCTTGCTGCCTTCTCTAGGCAATTTTAGAACTTCATGAAGAAGGGGCACTAGAAGAACAAAAGGCCATCCTCTTCCTCACATCATAGAAGAAAATCCTCTAAGGAGGACATGTATGCTCCTAACTCTAACAAACAAAATTTTCCTAATATTATTTGTTTTTGCTGTAGCAAAATTGGGCATGTGGTTGCTAACTGCCTAGTGAAGAGGAAAGATAAAGTAGTGAAGAAGCATTACAAGGAAATGAAGAAAGAGAAGTCCCTTGTGGACAAGAAGGAAAAGACCTGGTATGACTCATCCTCTGGGTCAGACAGTGAAGAAGAAGAAGACTATATTGGGCTGATGGTTGTTGCTGAAGGAGAACCTGAAGAATGTCTTGTTGCCAGGATAAGGATCAGGGCCCCTCTGTCACATTCAGATAGTGACTCAGAGGTGGATGCAGTTGAATAAGAAGATGGTCGATGCCATGGACAGATGGAAATTACTGATGATGAGAGCAGCCAGGATCTGCCTGGACAAGCTCAGGTAAATTCAAAATCTCTGCATACTATTTCAAGTCTTCAGGCTAGCTCAGATTCTGAAGCTCAATCATCAAGAGATGAAGGGGATTCAGACTCTGAGGATGATGTCAATTCTTTAATTGACAAGTATGTAAAACTTCTTGAAGCATTCAAGAGGTGCAAGATCCTTGCCAAGAGACAAGCAAAATAGTTTCTCAGTCTTAAGAGCAAGTGTGAAAGCTAAGAAAAAGATCTCACTGACATGGCTGCACAATCAGCCCAGCTCAAGGAGACCATTAACAAGCTATCTGCAGTAGGTGTCTCAAATGAGAAACATATCCAGAAACTTGAAGATGATCTCCTAAATGAGAAATTACTAGTGACCAAATTTTCTAAGCCAAACATTGTGCTTCCCTTAATTGAAAACAACCTTAGCCAGTGGGTAAGAATGGGTTACGATTTAAGCAACCTACTAGACCTCCCAATCCAAAAGGAAAGGGGAAGGCACCAGTAGTGCCTCTAGCCTCGTTGCCTCAAATTCCTTTTCAGAGAGTCATGTTGCCTTCAATCAGGTATGACCATGAAAGCTGTTATGGTCACTGGGAAAATGGCAGATCCACTAGTATGGACCAATGTGGCCATAGCCAAGGTGGATGATACAGCCATGTGAGGGCCTTTAAGGCTGCCTATGAGGAAATTCAAACGGCCCATCCTGGACCATTTGTCTTTGGTGCCCCAGCCCCAAAACGCAAGGATAATTCTGCTGTAGGAAATCTAATTCATCCAGCAAAAGTGGTGACTCGAGGTGAGGCTTCTGGAAAGTCTGCAATGGCAGTTTTTGATGCTATCAGATGCATGTTAGCAGAAAAGATACATGCAACTGGTGGATTTTAGAAAAGACCAATTTAATCAGATGAAAGACTTTCCTTCAATCAAATGGCTGCTGGAAGAAAACAGAAGTCTACAGCATCTCATCTTCCCACTGTTTAAGGAGCTGTCAAGCAATTTGTTATTCCTAAATAAAAAAGACGATATAATATCCATGAATGTTGGTGTTGTGGCAAAGCGGTCCACTATGTTGAAGATTGCTGGCACAATCCTTTAGTGTCCATAGGTAGCCAAACTGTCAGGAATACTACGGGAAGGCAAGGATATTTTCAGGCTAATGTGAACCTAGGACCCAATATATATTGGTGTGCTAAGGTGAGATAATTTGTGTCATTTTCATGTTTGTTAAGGTACCGACTCCACTAAATGGTACCTGGATAGTTGATGTTCCAGGCACATGACTGAAATAAAGGAGCTGTTGAAGGAGTACACTCCAGTAAAGAATGGACCTAAGATCTTCTTTGGAGGCTCTGATAAGGAATAACCAGAGGTTATGGTAAGATCTCAAATGGAATAATAACCATCACAAAGCTGGCTTATGTGGAGTGGCTGCAACACAACCTCATAAGCATAAGACAACTACGTGACCTTGGTTATGACATTTCCTTCCACAAGGATAAGTGCCACATCAATAGGTTAGGTGACCAAAGTGTCATCTTAAGAGGAATTAGGAGTGAGAATGTTTATTGTTTAAAGTTTTCATGCTTAGATAGTAGTTCCCCTATATGCCTAGTTACAAATGACAATGTCTCACTTTGTGTCGAATGGAACAAGAGACTGGTTCATTTGAACTATAAGACCATTGGTCAGCTCTTTAGTGATGAGCTAGTCAGAAATGGTCCCGAAATAAAATGCTCCAAGGAGGGTATTTCTGCTGCATGCCAAAAGGGTAAGCAGACTAAAAACTCCTTCAAGAGCATTGGGACCAAGCACTCAGTGAGATGCTTATATCTCCTCCATATGGACTTGTTTGGTCCTATGCATGTTCATAGTCTAGGTTAGAAGGGCTACACCCTTGTGGTGGTTGATGACTATTCCAGATTTGCTTGGATTTTCTTCCTTAGAAGAAAGGATGAAACCCTTGATATCTTCATGAATTTTGTCTGGCAGATTCAGAATGAACTTGCATGAACTATGGTCAAAATGAGAAGTGACCATGGAACTGAATTTCAATCTACTGCCATGCCAACTTTCTGTGAGAAGCAAGGGATTCTTCAGGAATTCTCCTCTCCAAGATCACCCCTGCAAAATGGGTTAGCTGAGAGGAAAAATAGGACTCTCATAGAAGCTGGGAGAACATTGTTGAGTGACACTTCTGTCCCTAAGTATTTCTGGGTTGAGGCAGTTAACACTGCTTGTCATGTTCTTAACAGGGCTTTTATCACCAAAGAGCACAAGAAGACTCCCTATGAGATCTTGAAGCTTAGAAAACCAAACATATCTTATTTCAAAATATTTGGTTGTAAGTGTTTCATCTTGAACAAAGGTAAGTCAAAAGTAACTAAGTTTGCTGCAAAATCCCATGAGGGGATCTTTGTTAGGTACAACAATAACAATAAGGCATATAGAATCTATAAATTGACTAGTCAGGTTGTAAAAGTATTTGTTCATGTAGTGTTTGATGAGTCAAGCATGATTAACATTAAGATGTCAAGCGCCTTGCCTAGATCTGCAGGTACAGAAGTCATGATGGAAAAGCTCTCCATAAAAGATAAATACACAGCTATGAAAGAAGACTATGGAGAGGGAAGATGTCTAGAGGAAGTACAAGATAGTATAGCTGGAGATTAAGACCAACCAGTTGAAGAGAAAGGTGCTCAGCAAGAAGCAGTCAGGATGAACCCAGCAGTCAGATATCTGAGGGAACATCCTCCAGATCAGATAATTTGTGAAGCTAGCCAAGGTGTACAGACCAGTAGAAGGAGTTTCTACGCAGCTTTGTATTCCAGTTTACTGTCACAAGAAGAGCCCAGGAAATTTGAAGAGGCAATTCTAGATCAATTTTGGATTAGTGCAATGCAAGAAGAACTGATCCAGTTCAAAAGGTGCAAGGTCTGGAATCTAGTTCCAAGACAAGATGAACATAATATCATTGGAGTCAAGTGGATTTTTAGAAATAAACTTGATGAAAATGACATTATAATAAAGAATAAAGCTAGACTGGTGGCCAAAGGGTACAAATAGGAAGAGTGGATTGATTATGATCAGGCCTTTGCCCCAGTTCTAAGGTTAGAAGCAATCAGACTGTTCCTTGCATTTGCAGTCTACCAAGGATTCAAAGTCTTCTAGATGGATGTGAAGTCAACCTTTGTTGGGTATTGTATCCACGATTACCTAGATTTGAGGAAGCCACCTGTCAAGCTAAGATGAATTCACAATGTATTTGACGAAACATCTTAAGTTGTACTTGCAGTTCCTCCACACTAAGTGCACACCAATGTCAGGGTGCAGTAGGTCAATATACACGGGTCTGGACGATGTAATCCCTCGTTGAGCAGATCAGTGTGTTGGCCTATGTGTACTCTCTCTATTGGAGTGCACTTACTCTCAAGTACAGGGCCGTTCATATGCAAGAAGAGACAAGGAGCATGGAGGATGAAGGAGCAGCTCCTAGGTGGAAGACGAAAATTCGTCCAAGGCAAATTCGACGAGAATCACCAAGTGATTCTCGCCGATTCGGCGAGAATCATCAGTGATTCTCGCCGACTCCTTCTGGCCATCTCAAAATGGTGCCAAGTAAGATTCGGCGAGAATCACTTGTAATTCCCGCCGAACCAGTGGCCAAGCAGCCCATGTACACAAAGTAAAATTCGTTGAGAATCAATAAGTGATTCGACGAGAATCACAAACGATTCTCGACGAATCGTCGAGAATCACTTGGTGATTCTCGCCGATTCGTCGAGAATCGTCTGCGATTCTCGCCGATTTTCACTTGGCGTTTTCTCAGGATGCTGCTGGACCGGATTCTGCTTCTGGACTAGTTTGAACCGGAATTTGGGGATTTCTTTTGTGGGTCTCACAACGGTCAAATTTGTTGTATCTACAGGGTATAAATACATGGGTATTTTGAACAGTAAAGGCACGGAGAAAAAGGAACAGAAACCAAGCCGTAACAAAACCCTAAAACTGCGACTCCTCTCCGCCGCCGCCGTCGTGCTCGGGAACGAAGGTCGCCTTCAACATTCGAGATTCCTTCGTGATCTCCGGCGACCGAAGCTTAGCAGAGCTTGCGTCTCACGTATCTATCCAGAGATCTCTTGTCTCTCGATTTGTTGACCGGGAAAAACTCCTACCTCCGAATCGATCGAGACGACCGATCCTAGAGTGACCGTTAGTAGACCTAGTTTGCTTCGCTACGAAGTTTGGATCTCCAAGTTCAGCAGCCGCTCGTCATCGTAGCCGCCGATCCCGAAGCTAGCCGCCGCTCGTGTTGCCGCTGCCGGTTCCGGGGAGATCCTCTCCAAGAGAGACCAAGGTCGTAGACTCTTTATCGACTTCAAGAACACGTCGTCAAACAAAGAGGAACACCGTAGTCTCCAAAAGAAGTTTGTATCACGTGTACACTCTACATTTAATTTCGTTGTAAAGGAACTTTTGTTCCGTGTTGTAAGGGTTGGGTGCAACCCGTTTTGTGGGAGTGTTGACTCTCACGTGTGGAAGGGCTCCTTCCGTTAGTGCGGGGATTGGATTTCAATCCCGTTGGAGAAGTGACCGAGTCGTCCCTTGTTGGGGAGATAGGTCGAAGGGGGAAAGTGGATGTACCCAAGTCGGGGAACCACTATAAATTTGTTGTGTATTCTGTGTGCTGTGCCTTTTGTTTTTATTGTGCAGGTACTTCCGTAAATTCCGCAAAAGAACCACACGTCACCTATTCCCCCCCATAGGTGCACGTAGTTGACACTAGGTGGACTTTCAAGTGGTATCAGAGCCAGGTTGCTCATCAATAAGGTTAACACCTTGAGTAGAATCCTGCCACCAGTGTCAGAAGCATGGATCTGGATTATGAGATTCCGCCACTCAAACTCCCCGCATGCACAAAGGATTATTATCCTGTCTGGAGAATGAGAGTATCCTTTCACCTTGATGCCATCGATCCTCAAGCATCCTTCATCCTGGAAGAGGGTCCGTTTATCCCCACGAAGACCTCCGACTCTGGGATCCTAGTGCCCATGGACGTTGCTGAGATGTCTGAGACGGAACTATCTCTATTTCACTTGGACGAGAGGATTCGACAAATTATCATGGATGTCTGGTCCGGATCCTCTCGCTCTAGATTGGAAAAATGTCGAACGGCTAAATCTCTATGGATGATGATCTCAGAGCTGATGGGGGGGTCAGAGAAAGCTGAAATATGCTGCCAATCAGAGGATGAAGCGTATGTGGGGGTCATCACTTCTGAAGATGAATGTAAGGATCCCTCGGATTGCATCAGAGCTCCCGTGTCCGTATCAGAGACTGACGAGACCAGTGAGGAAAGCAGCTCTGACGAGGACGAAACAATGGTCACTGATTCTAATGACAATAACTCAGCTGAGCAGGTAACATCTTTACCCTGCTCCATATCTTTTGACTTTTCTAAAGACAGAAACTGCTCTCCTCCAGAAAATACTGATTCCCTGAAGAGAGCACTTCAGGAAAGCAATCTACTTGCTGAGGAGCAAGCTCGAGAGATTGCTCGACTGAAGATCTTGTTGGTTCTCCAATTGGCGTCCAACAAGGTCAAGGACTCTAAGATCTCAGCTCTAGAGAATAGTCTAGATAATGAGAAACGTATAATATCAAACTTTTCCAAAGTTGATGCTATAAAGAGAAAGCAAGAAACCGGGTGGATCTCCCGGATTATTCAGGGATGGAGAAATGGGGAAACAGTATTCCGACCCCCCACTCCAAGCAGGAAGGCAACTCATCATGCCTTCAGGTATGACCACAGGAATAATCGTGGTCACTGCAAGGGTGATCTGTCCCCATGTGGAGACACCCGGAGTGCAATGGCCGGCATGGGCACCCACGAGAGAATACCTAAGGCTCATTCTGAGCCCTTTGTATTCATGGCCACTGCCACAACAAAGTGTGGATCTGCATGTCCCAGTTCACAGGAGACTTCTCACCATTCGAGGACACGGGATAAGGAGGATAGAAGTCATGATGTCAGGCTTCATGGGGCCTCAGCAAGGGAGATGCCTGAAAGAATGGCACCACCTTCTCGGCCTCATAACGCTCACATCATGCATTCGTTCCACCCTTCCTCGTGTCACGATGGAAGAGGAATTTGCGTGACAAGAACATGCCCTGTCCCGTTTAGACCTAGGATCGTGACTACGTCAGTCACTAGATCATGTCGAAAACGGCGATACAACATTCACCCTTGTTGGTGCTGCAGCAAAGTGGGGCACTTTGCCATTGACTGTTGGCACAACCTCTCTGTGCCCACAGCAAGGGCTTATCCACATTCTAGGGACAGAGGTAGTCTTCCAGACAGGTTTTCGGAAGGAAGGCAGTTGCGTGCATATGCTAATAGAAACCTAGGAGCCAATATGATTTGGGTTCCTAAGGTAAAGTAATTCTGTCTTGCAGGGCAGTCCAGGTCCCCGTGAATACGAAGGGGACTGGACAGTAGGTGGCTCAAGGCTAACGTGGAACAAGCGTCTGCAATAACGGATGTGCTACCTGTTTGAGCATATTCACCTTGAGCCTCTAATGTGTTCTACCTGTGGAACTAAAACGATAACTCTCCAAATCCCAGGTAATTTTGATCAGTTCAAGGACTTGTGTCATGATGCATCCTCATTCAAAGTAAATATATATATATTTCTATCCTTGCGTATACGTATACTTATGCTTATCATGTATGTGTGCACCTTTATGGAGAGACTAACTCGAGGCATGCAAACCATTACACATCAATAAAAGGTTAACGAAGATATGTCATTGTAAATTTTGACAAATCACAATTGACATCAAGAAGTGTCTGGAGAAGTCTCGCTCAAATCCGAATAGATTGTCATTATAATAAACATGTATTTATTAATCTTATATTAACTTGACATTCGAAGAATTTGTAAATGTTGCATTGCTTCCCAACGTGGTAAAGAAAAACTCTTCAATTCGGAACCTTTCAATTCCTAGTAAATAAAACCCTTAAATTACAAGTGGTAAAGAAAAACATCAATATCACTTTATATACTCGGAATCCCGCCGAAGGAGCTCACCGACCCTTGGCATTCTCCCCGAATCCCGACGACTTAGACAAATCCCGCCGACCCATTTTATATCTCGCCGAATTAGACAAACGGTATTAGAAACCAAATTAGACAAATCCCGCCGAATCCCGCCGAAGGAGCTCGCCGACCGTTCGGCTTCCTTAAGTATCCCGCGGCATTAGAAATCGCCGTCTTCACGAATCCCGCCTCTCGTCGCAGCAATTCTTCCGCGGATTCGCCGAAACCCGCAGCCCTCCGACGCTCTCGTCGAATCGCCAAGTGAGTTCTCGTCGAATCGCTGCTGTGTTTCCATCTTCTTCCCGTGAGATTCTAGCAAGGCCGAACCCCACAAGGTTCTAGCGAAGTGTCCCTGTGACCGCAAGGTTCTAGCAAGGCCGAACCCCACAGGATACTCTTCCATCCACCGAAGATCTTCCCGAAGCTCATCAACCCACTTCCGTGTAAGCCCGTAGGTAACCTCCTCCTCACCCGCACTTGGACGCGCTCACTAGTGATGCTTTCTTTTTGAATGTTCATTAATGCTTAGAGTAGGACTTCTCTCTAGATCTTCAATGGCTCCAAGGACGACTGCAGGCTTGATTTCTGGCTGCGAGCTGGTTCGCACTGGATTTTCTCATGCCTCGGACGAGTTCCGGAATATCATTCTAATGCTAGAAGAGGCTGGGCTAACCTTCGTATTGGAGCACCCTTGCAAAGTTCTGGATAAAGAGGTGCTGGAGTTCTTCTCTACCGCAAGACTCCGAGATAGAGACTCCATCATCAAGAGCAAGGTGGCTGGGACAAAAGTTAAGATGTCTACCGATAAGCTAACTCGCTACCTGCAGCTTTCAAGTTCGGAGCAGGGGGACTATCTAGAGGACGAGGACAAAGCCAGAACTCTCTTGTTCTGCGTTCTTCCAAGAGGCACTCGATCAGTAAAAAGAAAAGAGATGAATGAAGAAGGGAAGCTCCTATCTGACGTTATTGGAAAAGTGCTCATCTGCAAGCCGGGCTCCCATGATCATATCTCCGGAGATATGTTCAAAATCCTCATCACTGTGGTCTGCCGCAAGAGGTTCAACTGGGGAGAGTTGCTGTTCCAAAAGATCAAGGACACTCTAGGCACTCCGAGTTTCGGCCGCATCATAAGTCTATATCTCAACCAGCTCAACGGAGACAAGTTCGACATGAGCAAAGGCGTCCCTCTCCACTACTTGAAAAGGATGGATGCAAGTGTGTTTGATCGATGGGAGCGGCGCATCGGGCAGCCTGCTGTGGAAGAGCACGAGGAAGTATTTCCAGCAGTCTCCCCCGGTGAAATTCCTGATACTGTGACTGCAGGAATCGAGGGGGAGACTCAACCCACTCATATGGATATAATATCTGAAATCGCCCAGGTGGCCAAGGATGCGGTAGCCGAAATTCCTGAAGTAAGTGAACCTGAGCTGGAGGATGAGGAGGTCCTGAACAGAAATAGTCAAGGAACCGAAGCTGCAGCACTGGAAACTGATGATCGGGAATTGGAAGAAGCTGCTGACATAGATGAATTCTTGAATGAGGACGGAGAGGATGATGAAAATGAGGGACATGAAGTACTTGAGACTCCAGATACTGTTGAACCTCCTTCTGATAAGTCTGCACCAGTGGAGGGGGAGTTAAATAAATCTACAGAGGCCGCCCACATTCCTCCTTTGGAGCCTATGATTGTATCCAGCTCTACCGACACGTCTGCTGAAATGCAAGGTCCACAAGTGCCCCCGGCTATTCCGTTACGCGATGACCTAGCCACTCACACTGTACACATCATTCAGGGCATCGTAAATGAGCTTAAAGACTCTTTTGATATAGCCCAGAAAAATCTGCTGAAAAGGATTAAGACTTCTGAAAATCTGATGCTCAAAAATATGGTGGAAATCAACCATAAGCTGGACATGATGGAGAAGAAATTTGAGGAGAAGTACACCGCGGCCGGCGAAGCTGTCACACTCTTAATGGCCGGTTTGAAAAAGAGTACTGATACTTTGGCTGTTGTAAATCAGAACGCACACGTTGTAGCCAACAATATTCAGAAATTTGATGGTAATATGGTCACCTTAAATGCCAATCAGCAGACCCTGATCACTGAATTCACCAAGACAACTAAGCATATTGATGACTCTCTGCACTCATATGCCAACTGCATAGCTGTCGAAGCCAAAAAGGGGGAGAAAGAGTATATCGCTAAGCTGGCCGAGCTCCAAGAAAGCATGGATGCAAACTTCGCACAATCAAGCAAATACGTCTATGAGAGCTGCTGGTGGATGCTCCAACAGGCGCTAGGTACGTTAGGCGTCGTCCTACCTGACAACCCTGCCGGTATTCATGTCCCTGAGACATCTAAGGCTGCTGAGGAAGTAAGTGTTGCTGAGGATGTTAGTGCAAGTGATGCTGCAGATATTCCCACACATGAAGCTGATGCTAGGGCTCTCTCCAAAGCTAAATTGAGGAGCATGTTTGACCAAGAGGCCTTAGCAAAAGCCAGGGGAAAGAGAAAAGTTCAGGAAGGGACCTCCAAGGAGACTCCAGCTGAGAAGCGAATCAGAATGAGTGAGGAGGATGTACGAAACGAAAGGTGGAGTCCAGTTTCAAGGAACATCATCTTAGACACCTTCCGGCTGCAAGAAAGAGGAGAGATCAATCGAAATGAAGCATATAGCCAGTATGAATGGGAAACGCACAAAGCATTTGAAGCGAAACGCAACATCTTTTTCAGAAACAACAAGGATCCAGACAAAGTTGCTCCTCCTAGGTACTACCCGAAGCCCAAGGAATACATGGAAAGGCAAAGCAAAAAGTACTTGGCTCAAACTCTTAAGGGTGACGTAGCTAAGGACAAATAGTCATCATTTTATAGCTGGTCACTGTGTCTTAAGAACATTTAATGATTATTACTGTCGTATGAACGATTCTGGATTATATGTGAATATATTTCTCTTGGTATATATATATTTAAATGTGTGAATGACTCAAGTCCTGTTCTGATTGCATATATTCTCTTGTGTTGCATGTTTAATTTTTGAATGCTATGTTATTATTTGATAGGTGTTATTCATCTTAGCTAGTAGGGTTTTGGCTTCGTCAAATAGGGGGAGATTGTTGGGTATTGTATCCACGATTACCTAGATTTGAGGAAGCCACCTGTCAAGCTAAGATGAATTCACAATGTATTTGACGAAATATCTTAAGTTGTACTTGCAGTTCCTCCACACTAAGTGCACACCAATGTCAGGGTGCAGTAGGTCAATATACACGGGTCTGCACGACGTAATCCCTCGTTGAGCAGATCCGTGTGTTGGCCTATGTGTACTCTCTCTATTGGAGTGCACTTACTCTCAAGTACAGGGCCGTTCATATGCAAGAAGAGACAAGGAGCATGGAGGATCAAGGAGCAGCTCCTAGGTGGAAGACGAAAATTCGTCCAAGGCAAATTCGACGAGAATCACCAAGTGATTCTCGCCGATTCGGCGAGAATCACTAGTGATTCTCGCCGAATCGACGAGAATCATCAGTGATTCTCGCCGACTCCTTCTGGCCATCTCAAAATGGTGCCAAGTAAGATTCGGCGAGAATCACTTGTAATTCCCGCCGAACCAGTGGCCAAGCAGCCCATGTATACAAAGTAAAATTCGTTGAGAATCAATAAGTGATTCGACTAGAATCACAAACGATTCTCGACGAATCGTCGAGAATCACTTGGTGATTCTCACCGATTCGTCGAGAATCGTCTGCGATTCTCGCCGATTTTCACTTGGCGTTTTCTCAGGATGCTGCTGGACCGGATTCTGCTTCTGGACTAGTTTGAACCGGAATTTGGGGATTTCTTTTGTGGGTCCCACAACGGTCAAATTTGTTGTATCTATAGGGTATAAATACATGGGTATTTTGAACAGTAAAGGCACGGAGAAAAAGGAACAGAAACCAAGCCGCAACAAAACCCTAAAACCGCGACTCCTCTCCGCCGCCGCCGTCGTGCTCGGGAATGAAGGTCGCCGTCAACATTCGAGATTCCTTCGTGATCTCCGGCGACCGAAGCTTAGCAGAGCTTGCGTCTCACGTGTCTATCCAGAGATCTCTTGTCTCTCGATTTGTTGACCGGGAAAAACTCCTACGTCCGAATCGATCGAGACGACCGATCCTAGAGTGACCGTTAGTAGACCTAGTTTGCTTCGCTACGAAGTTTGGATCTCCAAGTTCAGCAGCCGCTCGTCATCGTAGCCGCCGATCCCGAAGCTAGCCGCCGCTCGTGTTGCCGCTGCCGGTTCCGGGGAGATCCTCTCCAAGAGAGACCAAGGTCGTAGACTCTTTATCGACTTCAAGAACACGTCGTCAAACAAAGAGGAACACCGTAGTCTCCAAAAGAAGTTTGTATCACGTGTACACTCTACATTTAATTTCGTTGTAAAGGAACTTTTGTTCCGTGTTGTAAGGGTTGGGTGCAACCCGTTTTGTGGGAGTGTTGACTCTCACGTGTGGAAGGGCTCCTTCCGTTAGTGCGGGGATTGGATTTCAATCCCGTTGGAGAAGTGACTGAGTCGTCCCTTGTTGAGGAGATAGGTCGAAGGGGGAAAGTGGATGTACCCAAGTCGGGGAACCACTATAAATTTATTGTGTATTATGTGTGCTGTGCCTTTTGTTTTTATTATGCAGGTACTTCCGTAAATTCCGCAAAAGAACCACACGTCACCTATTCCCCCCCCCCCATAGGTGCACGTAGTTGACACTAGGTGGACTTTCAACCTTCCTGAATAGAAATTTGAAAGAAGAGGTCTATGTAGAGTAGCCTCCATGTTTTGTAGATTCTACCTCTCCTACTGTTGTGTATAGAGTTTGAAAAGCTCTATATGGGCTCAAGAAAGCCCCTAGAGTATGGTATGAGAAATTGACTACCTTTCTCATAGAGAACAAATTCTCAAGGGGGAAGATAGACAAGACCATATTTCTAAGGGAATCTATGAACAAGATCATCCTAGTCCAGATTTATGTTGATGACATAATATTTGACTCTACTGATGACAACCTCTGCAGGAAGTTTGCAAAAATTATGTAGGGGATATTTGAGAGGAGTAGTATGGGTGAACTATAGTTCTTCTTGGGACTCCACGTAAGATAGACTGATAATGGTCTATTCATATCCGAATCAAAGTTCACCAGGGAGCTAGTCAAGAAATATGGAATGGAAAATGCTTCCAACATGAGAACTCCCATGAACTTATGTATGCCTTTAGGTAAAGATGATCCAGGGAAACCTGTTGATCCAACTTTATATAGAGGTATAGTTGGCTCTCTTCTCTACCTCACTGCAAGTAGGCCTGACATTATGTATGCAATATATGTCTGTGCTAGGTATCAGGCCTGCCCTAAAGAATCTCACTAGACTTCTATGAAAAGAATCCTGAGATATCTTATGGCCACCCCAGATCTTGGCCTATGGTACCCTAGAAATGGGGATTTTAAACTAACTGGCTATTCAGATGAAGATTTTGCAGGATGCAAGGAAGATAGGAAGAGCACTTCTGGCTCCTGTCAATTCCTAGGTGGAAGGCTGGTCTCTTGGAGCAGCAAGAAGCAGACAAATGTAGAAATCTCAACTGTAGAGTCAAATTATATTTTAGCTGGGAGCTGCTGTGCTCAGTTGTTGTGGATACAACATCAACTTCAAGATTAATATATTCAGATAAGTAGAACTCCACTCTTTTGTGTTCTACTAGTGCAATTTTTGTTGCTTGGAATCCTGTCTCCCATAGTAGCACTAAGCATATAGAAATTAGGTACCATTTTATTAGATAACATGTGGAAATGGAAGATATTAGCCTTAAGTTTGTCTGCACAGACAAGAAAGTGGCTGATATCTTCACTAAGCCACTAGATGAAGCCAAGTTCAATACCTTAAAATTTGAATTGGGTATGTTGAATCTTGTGTACCTTCAATTCTCACCTCTACCATAAACTGCACTGTCTATTTTGTAGGTAGTACAAGTACTTCCTCAAGATAATGAAGCTAGTGTGCAACTATTGAGGGGGAGCAAGCCAAACTGCTACAATGGATTGATTCAAAGTAGGGTGATCAACTCCAGACAGATAGGGGGAGAAAAACCCCACATAAATCTCCCTATTACAGAAGTCAAAATGGGGGAGAGTAAGCCAAGATGTAGGAAGCTCAATGCCAGGTGCAGTATAGCACTGGAATTGTTAGGGTGGCAGCATGCCAGGGGAAGATCAAACTCTAATGGTGTTACATAAGTTTCAAATTTATATGTTAAATATGTTCTGTATGCCAATGACCTGTATTATAGATCAAACAAAGTTTTGACTTCTTCAAATTGGTGGAGATTGTTGGGTCTGTTGATCCCAATGTCCTAGATTTGTAAGAAGTCAAACTGGTAAATGACATACACACATAATGTATTTGATGTGCGCTCAAGTTCATGAATGCAGGTTGTCCATGATTAGACAGGTGAAATTAAAGAGTATGCTGGAAGACTGAGAAATCGTCAAGCTTAGATGACATTTCGTAGAGCTTAGCTAAGCTTTCATCGAGCTAAGCTCACCATTAGTAGAATGGAATTCAGAACTCGGGATTCAGAAATCGTCGAGCGCAGCTCACCTTTTGTCGAGCTGAGCTCACCATTCATCGAGCTAAATTCAGAAGCTCAGGATTCAGAACTTGTCGAGGTCAGCCCACCGATCGTCGAATATAGATCAACATTCGTCGAGCTGAGCTCACCATTCGTTGAGCTAAATCCAGAAGCTTGGGATTCAGAATTCGTAGAGCTCAGCCCACAGATCGTCGAATGCAGTTCAACATTCGTCGAGCTAAAGCTAGAAGGATTAACTAAGGCAAAAGTGCTCAGATAGTTGAGAAGTATGTCTCAGCATAACCGCTGAGATAAAGCAAGCTAGAATTTCTCTAAGTCCAGAAGCATTGAGTGAAGCAGATTCACTAGATGCTTATAAAGAAGAAGGAAGAGCTAAGACAGAAGTCAGTCTCAACTTTGAAGTAGACACCGCTGAGACTGCTGAGTAGGAAACTGCTGAGATAGGAGTCAGTCTCAGCTGAGAAGAAGAAAGCATTGAGACTGCTAAGAAGAAATGGCTGAGACAGAATCTTGTCTCAGCTGTTAAGAAGAAACCATTTAGACAGCTGAGAAAGAACCGCTGAGACGAAGCAAGTGAAAATTCAAAAGTCCAGAAGCGCTGAGAGCCAAGACAGATGGCGTTGAGTGACTTAACATTACTCAACGCTTATTGGAGATCTGGAATTTTTTCTAAGTCCATAATGTGATGACCATTGATGATGTCAACAAAAGTCAATAAGTAAAAGTGGCTCAAGACGTTGCGGGAAAGCTACAACAGCACCAGGATCATCACTACTGACGTCACCAAGAAGTCAATAAAGTAAAATTACATGAAGTCATTGAGGGAAAGCTGCGGTAGCACCGAAAGCTTCTTTGTCCTTTTTTGAGGGAGGTGGCGCTCACCAATCCTTGGCTAGGCCCACTCCTCAATTGTGCCGTAAATTCAAATCAACATATATAAAAAGTGAAAAAGAAATGGATTGGGGCAAACTGAACAAAAGAAAAACGCAGAACAAAGGAAGAAAATACAGGAAATATAGCCGGTTGGACTTCATCTTCTCTGATAAGCTTGAAAGCAAAACGTACAACAGAGTTAGCTAGAAGGCAAAGAAAGAAAGCTGAAGCTCTCTCACATTCAGCAGGATTGTTCTCTCTAGAACAAGGCAGCTGATTCATCTATTTAGCAAGAAGTTAGATGTGTGAAGGGCTGTTAGTCTTCAATAGTAGATAGTTGTTCACTAGTGTTGCAAATGAGTTAGTTGTAGAAGAAGACTCATTCCTTCTATAGAAAATGGGTTGTACTGATATCTGCTAAGTCCAGCAAGGTAGACTCAGAGATTATCTCTGAGTTAGTTGTTTTAAATTTATTTCATCCTGTATGAACTACTGTAGGATTAAGTTTAACTGAATTTGAGTTGCAGGGCATTTTTGCCTGAGCTGTAGGTGACTAATTAGTCATTGAGGTAGGTTCCCTACTAGGGTACTGAGGTAGGATCCAAATGTGGAGATGGGAGTAGGGTTGTCTTACCAACCTGAGTAGTAGGCCTTAGAAATAAGGCTGAGGTAGGTGACTGGTGAGTCACTGAGCTGTAGGTGATAAGTGAGTCACTGAGTTATAGGACTTGTAGAAAGTTGTGATGTAGGTGCCTGGAAGGGCACTGAGGTAGGTACCTAGACCGGTACTGATTTGTAGGAGTGCTGCAGCACTCTAAGAGTAGGGTTGTGCGCCTGAAGTTATAGTGCTGAGAAGCCTGAGCTGTAGGCCATAAAAATAAGGCAGAGGTAGGTGGTCAGTGGACCACTGAGCTGTAGGTGCACTGCAGGGCTCTGAGGTAAGAACCTTTGTGGTTCTGAGGTCGGTTTCTGAAGAGAACCTGAGTGTAAGGCTGAGGGTCTGAGGTGCAAGCTCTTAGGAGCATATTGGTGGAGTTTGTGCCTGGTCAAACAAAATAGTTGGATAAGTGGGAGGGATAGTGGATGTACACAATTGGGGAACCACAATATACACTTGTGTGCTTGGTTGTGTTGTATGTTTTCTTTCTTATTGCGGGACCTAAGGACAAGCTCTATTTCACACAAGAAGAAAACAACATAAAGACTAATAAAATTTCAAAGACCTATTCCCCCCCACTCTAGGTGACTAGCTAACCTTAAGTAAATAACTTTCAATAGATCCATTCAAGCAAATAATATCCACTAGATCCGGAAACAAAGATTTCGAACAAAATGATTTCAATTCATATTTGAATGCAGACGCTTTCAATGCGGCAGAAGAGGCATCGGCTTCGGACCCTCCCAAACTTACAAGAAAGAATCTCATTGGTTTAGGGATGAGAAGTTAGCCAACCTGATTTGATATTGGTACAAGAGACCGTGGTTGAATCTGTCTTCCACGATTCCACCATCATCGCACCGAATGGAGTTACAGCTCGTCTTCCTCGGAGTCGCACGAAGGGATCCACGCGTAGGAATCTCCAAGAGGAGAGGCCGAAGCTTGGCGGAGGCAAAAAGGATCGGCGACTTCAAATCAGCTTGGCCGAAACTTCTCACAGGAAAGTTTTAGGGTTATAAATTCTCCATTGCTTTAATCCTCCATCAAACCAGAGTTCAAAAAGAAATCTAACCATCCAAGATGGAGATGGAATCTCATCCATCTGTGTGGTTAAATACACACCAACCATTTTTAACAGTAGGAAATAAAAATAATACAAGTCCAAATGAATTTAAAATTATTACCAAAGCGCGGAATAATTTTATTTTCAAAAATATAAAATAAAACATGAAAACTAATTAAGCTTTGCACGCCGAGGGCGGAGGTTGTAGTGTCGCCGTCCGTTAGTATTGTATGAATCATCATGTCACCAAAAGTCCTTCTGTTGTAGCAAATATGTCACATTGCTTGAGTGTTCCGGATCATCATGTGGTGTAGAGTAGCAGCATCAATCCTCCCTCGCTCAAAATCACGTATCTCCGATGCATGGTACAAGAGGTAGCAGTGGAAAAGTGCAGCATCCAAATGTCCAAGCTGGGGCTCAAGAACCAAGAGTCATTAAATGGTGGGCAAGAGCACTCTTTGATACGGGAGCCTCACACTCCTTCTTGTCCGAAGGATTCATATCACGCATCGGAGTACCTTCTTCGATGGCAAAGGACAAGTTGGATGTGTTGTTACCGAATGGGTGTTCGATGCACGCGGATAAAATCTGCGATGTTAAGATTGGTATTGGGAATCAAGAGTTCGAGCTGCAAGCATCGTTGCTACCGCTATTGGAGTTCGACATTATATTTGGCATGGACTGGCTCTCGGAGCGGCAAGCCTATATTGATTGCAGTCGCAAGGAAGTCAAGTTGGGAGCAGGTCGTGAGACGACTTTTATGGGCTTGAAAGGGTCGAGCAAGATGTTGATGTCTGCCCTTCAGGTGGTGAAGGCGGTTCGTGCTGTAGCAGAGCTGTTCTTTACACTAGTGGAGGTCTCAAAGCCAAAGCCTACATTGGATAGTATTTCAGTGGTTGCTGAGTACCCTAATGTGTTCCCTGCCGATCTTCCTGGAGACCCGCCTCAACGGGAGATAGATTTCATAATAGAGCTACTGCCATGTGCGAAGCCTGTATCATGCTCTCCGTATCGGCTAGCGCCTAAGGAGATGGCGGAGCTGATGGTGCAACTTCAAGAATTGTTTGGGCAAGGATTTGTGCATCCAAGTTCGTCGCCTTGGAGCGCACCGATCCTCTTTGTAAAGAAGAAGGATGGGAGCTTGAGACTTTGTATTGATTATCGGGAGTTAAACAAGCTAACAGAAAAGAACAAGTACCTGATCCCAAGGATTGATGATCTATTTGATCAGTTAGTCGGGTCGACGGTGTACTCGAAGTTGGATCTCAAGTCTGGTTACTATCAGCTGAGGATAATGGAGAGTGATATCCCTAAGACAACATTTAGTACAAGATACGGGTATTACGAATTTACGGTCATGCCGTTTGGGCTGACTAATGCGCCGTCTTTTTTCATGGATTTGATGAACCGGACATTCAGGGTGTACTTGGACCATTTTGTGATCGTCTTCATCGACGATATTTTGGTGTACTCGCAGAGTGAGGAGGATCACTTCAGGCATCTTCATTTGGTTTTGGAGACGCTAAGGAGGAATCAATTGTATGACAAGTTCTAGAAATACGAGTTTTTGTTGTCCTCGGTGGCATTCCTCGGTCATATAGTGAGTGGAGAGGGTATTGCAGTGGATCCGGCGAAGATTGTTGCGATACAAGAGTGGCCCGTGCTTTCTATGCAGTGGAAGTCTGGAGCTTTCTGGGGCTTGCCAGCTATTATAGGCGATTTGTGGAGAACTTCTCGCGGATAGCGTTACCTGTCACTACTTTGACGAGGAAAGAGCAGAAGTTCATTTGGACGCCGGATTGCGTACAAGCTTTTGAGGAGTTGAAGTATCGGTTGACCACGACACCAGTTCTTAGTTTGGCGTGTGGGACCGAAGGTTTTAAGATCTACAGCGATGTTTCGGGCAGTGGTTTGGGTTGCGTGCTACTGCAGCATGGAAGTTTGATAGCATATGGCTCGAGACAGAAGAAAGTGCACGAGAGGAATTATCCGATCCACGACTTGGAGTTAGCGGCCGTGATTTTTGCCTTGAAGCTATGGAGACATTATTTGTACGGTGTGAAGATTGATATCTACACCGATCACAAGAGCCTGAAATATTTGCTGGATCAGAAAGATCTGAACATGCGATAGCGTAGATGGATAGAGTTCCTGGGGGACTATACGTTTAAGATCCACTATATGCCTGGTAAAGGCAATGCGGTTGCGGACGCGTTGAGTCGCCAGGCCCCCGCTTAAGCCAATTGGTTGTCGGTCCATGACGAGCGGTTGGTTCGGGAGTTGGAGGCGTTGGAGATCTTTTGTGTAGACAAGAATCAAGTGTTGAAGTCCAATATGACCTGTCTGATCGGATTCGGCAGGCTTTGGATATGGATGTCCACATGAAGCAACTCATGATAGAGGCTCTGGATGGTTAAAATTCCAAATTCGTTGTGGAGGACGGATTACTTTGGAAAGACGGTCGTCTGTGCGTCCCAAGCATGGGCAATTTGCGGGTGGAATTGTTGTACGAGACGCTTTATACCAAGTACTCGATTCAACCAGGGAGCACGAAGATGTACCGCGATGTTAAGAAATTGTTCTGGTTGCCAGGATTGAAGAAGGATGTGGCACTGTATGTGGCGAAGTGCCAAACTTGCGCCTTAGTGAAGGCGGAGTGCCAAAAGCCGGGAGGTTTCTTGAAGTCCTTGCCTATTCCGGAGTGGAAGTTTGACGACATTACTATGGACTTTGTGCACGGGTTGCCAAGGTAGCAAAAAGGGAACGACGTAATTTAGGTGGTCGTAGATCGTCTAACGAAGGTGTCGCATTTCATTCCACATAGTAAGGATGATCCGGTTGAGAAATTGGCAAAGTTGTATGTAGACAATATTGTGCGGCTTCATGGTGTGCCCCGCAGAATCGTGAGTGACCGATATGGGCGGTTCACATCCAATGATTGGAGGCTGGTGCAGCAGATGTTGGGAACAAAGCTGGGTTTTAGCACAGCCTTCCATCCGCAGACGGATGGTCAGATCGAGAGGGTTAATGGGACAATGGAAGACATGCTTCGCATGTGTGTCCTGGACTTTGGAAAGTAGTGGGAGGACCACTTATACTTGGTGGATTTTGTGTACAACAGTAGATACCAGGCAAGCATACAAATGGCGCCCTTCGAGGGACTTTATGGTAGAAGATGTCACACGCCGTTGTCTTGGTTAGAAACAGGCGAGTCGAAGATGTACAAGCGACAAGAGGTGGAAGATGCTACTTCTTTGGTGCGAACCATTCTGGAGAGGTTGTTAATTACTCAAGACCGCCAGGCTAAGTACTATAATGCCAAGCACAGGAACGCGGAGTTCGCTGTTGGCGATTGGGTGTACTTGAAGATCAAGTCGTTCAAGGGTGTCTCGCTGGTGCGACGCGTAAAGAAGCTAAGCCCGAGGTACCTTGGACCGTTTGAGGTTCTAGAGCGGATTGGAGAAGCAGCTTATCGTTTGAAGCTATTAGTGGAGCTTAGTGGTCTACCTGATGTATTCCATATATCGGAACTACGGAAGGCGCTGCAAGAGCCTTCACTTGTAATTGCGGTGGATCAAGTGTCGGTCGATAGTGGGTTGACGACGAAGGTCAAGCCTGTGCGTATTGAGGACTCGGAGGTCAAGCGGCTACGCAATAAAGAGATCAGGATGGTCAAGGTCCGTTTGGACAACTGCAGTCGGGAGGAGCTTTCGTGGGAACGAGGGCAGACCATGCTTGAGGAGTACACGGAGTTATTCCACTTAGGTACCATTTGAGTTGTGTTTCTTTCCTTTATGTAATTTTTAGGATTAAATTCATTTAAGAGGGAGAGAGTTGTAATGCCCCGAAACTCAAAAGTGCAATGGGAGGCGTTTCGAGCCAAGTTTGGAATTTGGCATGGGTCAAACGGCTTGAGACACGGGCGTGTCATTGGTCGTGTCATTGGCGGTTTGTGCCGTGTTTGACACAGAGCCTTTTGTGTCGACACAGGGCCTGCTGTGTCGACAAAGAGCCAGCTGTGTTGACACAGGGCAAGGTGTGTCGACACAGGGCCAGCTGTGTCGACACATGGCCAGCTGTGTCGACACAGGGCCAGCTGTGTCGACAAGGCCAGGGCCTTCTATGTCGTCCTGCTGTGTCGACACAGCCAGGGTATGTTGTGTCGACACAGGTTGTTCTGTGTCGACACAGAGTGTCGACACAAGTTGTGCTGTGTCGACATAGAGTGTCGACACTGAGTGTCGAGATAGGGGTCTTGGCAGGGTCTCGGCTAAATGTCCCGACAAAGTTTGAGTTTGTCGCGGATGTGTACTGCTCTGGTTTGTAAACCATGCGGTGTTCGGCCCAGTTTTTTTTATGTCAGACCCAGATCGTAGCCGTACATTTCTTTATGTTGGAATCCGACGGCTGGAGGTTATTCCTATTTGGATATACCCGAGTGTAGGGTTTCAAAACCCTCATCTTCTGTTCGACGATCTCTGTCTAAGTTCTAGAGAGAGGGGAGAGAAACGAGAAAGAAGAAGTCTAGATCAGGTCACCGGCAGAGCTTCGGAGCTCCAAATCGCAAACCGACTTCGAATCTACAGAGGCAGGGAGAGGGCGGTGCTTTTCATCTGCATACTTTTCCATGGCGCCAAGGAAGAACGCTAGGGTAACGATTCTCTACTTAAGCATGTGAAGCTCTACTTCTTTTGCATGGGGAAGCCTGATCTCACGATTTTGCGGTGAGTTTGAGGCGTTCCTTCGGGTAGACATGAATAGTCCCCGTTGTGTACATGTAGAGTCCGTAATCGAGAATGAATATAGGCATGATGTGTGAAGCCTACTCGGACAAGTTGGTCTGGATCGGTGATGTTGCATTGCATAAATGGCCAGAGAAGACTCCGTGCGAATGTTTGTTTTTTGGGTTTTCTACGGGGTAGATTGCAACAGGGAGCCTTCGGGATTAACTCCAAGGTGCACCCGAAAAACTGGGCAGATGCGTGGCTCTGCCAACTTGGTGGCCTGGGAGCCAACTTGAACATAACCGGGTTTTGTGAAGTGTGTGACGGAAACGGGACTCGGGAGAAGTTTGACCCGCGCATATGGCTTAAATTGTCGTTGCGATGTGAGCACGGGTTAGTCGGAACCGTACCCATTATATGTCGTTCGGTTCGAGCCGTTGGCATAGATGAGGGTCTTCGGCTGTCTATGGCTTAAATTGACGTGACCCATGCTAGGAAGACAAAATGCTCATAGTTTGGCCATCAAAGTTGCGGTGGTGTGGCCGGAATGTCTATGTCTTAAATTGAAGTGACATTGACCAGTTCATCGAGAATGTGCCCGGAGTGCATGGGGTGTGTGGCCGTGCGTGCCTACACCTGTGATGTAGTGGTTTTACCCTACTGCTTGGTTATACTAATAAAGTGCAGGGAAGGAGCATCTCCGACCCGAGTTTGGGGACGGGATCGTTATAATTTGGTCAGCATAGTTGATAGTTGCCTTTGTTTGCCACCGTTGCGGTGGATTGTTGCTTGCAGGTGCTGCAGGACCGAGAGGTAAATAGCGGGCCAAAGACCAAATTGCTGAGCCGGCCCTCGAACGCCTAATTGGAGTGTTTACCTGTTTATTCATGTATGACCGGCCTGCGTGTCGTGGTTTGGAAAACATGTAATTTGAGAAAAAAATAATTGTAAGGTCATAAGGACAGTACTTGTGTATTTGTACTTCATTCTTGTTAGCTTTATAGTGTACATTCATGCTAGTGTTGGGTTCTTCATTAATGTAGCTATTAAAATTGCTTCCGCTAGAATGACTCTGTGTAGGACATTGGATTGGTTGGATGGTTTCCATTGAGTAACCACCCGATCTATCTGTGGTATATGACGTCAGGCCCCGGCCGGACCTACTGCTATATGCTATGTGACGGATAGGGCGTGTTACAACTTCCTCATCTATACCTACCTATGAACCCTAATATTGGGAACCTTCCACTATTGCCAAACATGTGGATTACATGGGTAATTCGAATCGTCCACCTTTTAGTTCGGGTAATACTTATGGTAATACTTATCACCCGGGGTTAAGGAATCACACCAACTTCTCTGGGAGTAATCTAGGGAACGCGGCCCGCCCAACAAACACAATTCCACCCGGTTACATACCACCGCAAGCTCCCAAATCGCCCACTCTTGAGGAGGCATTCCATAATTATGCAACTACTAATGATGCCAAAATCCAAAAACTCACTAGTTCTATACGCAATTTGGAGAATCAAGTTGGGAAAATAGCAAAAATGTTCTCTTATCGACAACAAGGAGCATTACAGGGCAATACGGAGCCCAACCCAAAGTTGCAGGTGAAGGCTATCACACAGCGAAGAGTGAAGGATATACATACTTCTTCAAATCCTGTTGAAACAGAGGTAACAACTTCTACATCCCCTCCTCCTCCTCAGTCATTTAATGAAAATAAAATCAAAGAATTTCAACCGCCTTTTTCCCTATCTGTATAAATTAAAAAGACCTGATGGACGAGCATTACGTTAAAATTTTTGATCTATTTAAACAAATTCATATATATTTACCATTTTACGAAGTGATAGAGCAAATGCCGAAGTACGCAAAGTACCTGAAGGATCTTTTATGTAATAAAAAGAAACTTGAGGATATCTCCATGTCTCAATTGAATGCGGAGTGTTTGGCGGTTTTACTTAAAAAATTACATAAGAAACTAACCGATCTGGGTAGTTTCTCTATCCCTTTTTTATTTGGCGATTTATTAGAAAAACATGCGTTGGCCGATCTAGGTGCCTCGAATAATTTAATGCCCTATTCGTTATTTAAAAAGCTGGGATTAGGAGAGCCTAATCTCACAAAAATGAGCATCCAATTGGCGGATCGGTCAATGAAATACCATATGGGTATTATTGAGGATGTGATTGTCAAGGTGACAAATTTATCTTTCCGGTAGAGTTTTTCTTACGTGATATAGAAGAGGACACCGAGGTTGCGCTTATTCTCGATCACCCTCTTCTCGCCACCTCATGCGCCATTATAGATATTAGTAACGGTAAACTTCTCCTTAGAGTCGGAGATGAAGAAGTTACCTTTACTATTAAATCGTCTATGAAAAATACCCTCTCTAATGATGACTCTTGTTTCTTTTTGGAGGCTTCTCCAAAAGAAGACTCCATTTTATTTTCTGAAAATTGTTATTTGCCTATTTTTCATGACGAAGATTATGAAAGTTTAGACTTAATTTCTCATTAAAATAATAATAATAATTCGGTCACACGCACACTAATTTTAGAAACACTAGAATTAGGTAGTGACCCCTTAAAAACTTCTTATGAAGAACCTCCAACTTTATAACTTAAACAATTGGCAAATCATTTAGAATATTTATTTCTAGCGGAGGATTCAAAACTTTCCATTATTGTGTTGGCCTATCTCTCCGATGAAAAAAATTAAAATTATTAAATGTTTTAAAAGATCATCACCTTGCAATTGGTGGAAAATAACGGATTTAAAAGGGATTAATCCCTCCTATTGCACTCACAAAATTTTATTAGAAGAAAATTCACATAAAACTATTCAACCTCAATGCCGCTTAAATCCTAATATGAAGGAGGTGGTTAAGGCGGAGGTTTTAAAATTATTAGATGCGGGCATCATCGATCCGATTTCGGATAGCACTTGGGTAAGTCCGGTCCAAGTGGTACCCAAGTGAGGAGGATTAATGGTAGTGCCAAATGATAAAAATGAATTAATCCATACTATAACCGTTACCAGATGGTGGGTCTGCATCGACTACCACAAATAAAATGATGCAACCCGAAAGGATCATTTTCCTTTACCATTCGTTGACCAAATCCTTGAACGGCTATGCGGGCATTCTTTTTATTGTTTTCTTGATGGTCTCTCGGGATACGCCTAAATCCCAATTGCGCTCGAGGACCAAGAGAAAACAACCTTCATTTGTCTCTTTGACACCTTCGGCTATCGGAGGATGCCATTTGGCTTATGTAACATGCTGACAACCTTTCAAAGCTGTATTCTAGCGATTTTTGACGAACTGGTGGAGGATATCATTGAACTGTTTATGGTCGATTTCTTCGTTTTTGGAGATTCGTTCGATTTATGTTTTAAAACCTCTCCCGTGTTCTCCAAATTTGTGAGGACACGAACCTAGTTTTAAACTGGGGGAAGTATCGTTTTATTGTGTGGGAAGGGCTAGTATTGGGCCACAAAATCTCGAGTAAGGGAATAGAGGTAGACAAGGCCAAAATAGAAAATATAGAAAAACTACCTCCCCCTTCAAATGTTAAGGTCGTACGTAGTTTTCTTGGGCACGTCGGTTTTATTGCTGTTTTATTAAAGATTTTTCTAAAATCACCAAGCCCCTCACTCACTTTCTAGAAAACGATGCACCATTTTTTTTTATAAACATTGTTTGCGTGTCTTTTCTATTATTAAAGATAAACTAACAAACACACATATCATGATAGCTCCCATTTGGTATCTCCCTTTTGAAATCATTTGTGATGCTATTAGTTTTGCTGTTGTGAGGTCTTAGGACAACGCATCAATAAAAATTTTCATCCCATTTATAATGCGAGCAAAACACTAACCGCTGCACAAGAAAATTATACAACTACCGAGAAAGAAATTCTTGTCGTTATTTTTGCATTTGATAAATTTCATTCTAAAAATAATAGTTGCCTACCTAAATCACCTAGAGGGGGGTGAATAGGTGAGTTGTGCGTCTTTTTGTGGAAAAAAAATCTCAACAAAAGCATAGATCTATCTACCAAACAAGCAAACACAGACGAGGCAAGATTTATAGTGGTTCCCTAACCTTGGGTACATCCACTTTCCATCACCTATCTAGCAATACACTAGACTCGACTACTCCACTATCTCGGATTGGAAATCAATCCTACCCTCAGAACAATGTTCCTACAAACTCGATCCACAAAATGGATCTAAACTCGGAAGGCAAAACTTTCTACAATCTCGGAGTTGAAAACTCCTACACTCGGAGAAAACTTCTCCTACAATAATGAAATAAAGTAGTACAGAAATACAAACAAAAAATTCTCTTGTTCAGATCTGCAACAGAAAATCAGAAATTCCTTCTTCTAGGCGTGCGGCTTTATCAGAATATTGATGAAGAATCTCGGCAATATCAGATCTGGAACTTCTCGACTTTACACGATCGAAGGAGAAGATGAAGCATTGAGCGGAGATCTCGATCTGTAGAGTCTTCTTAATCTGAAACCTCTGAAAATAAGAAAACCTAGCCGGTCGGAAATCAGAGACAGTGACGGCGGCAGATTTCCGTTTCTTGGAGAGAGAGAGAGGAGACAGAAATCTTCTTAGAGAGAGAGAGTACGGCTGGAAAAACTTCTTAGAATAATTTTCTTTGAATACTTAGGGTTTATCAGTTTGACAAGACCTTTTATAGGAGAAGAAAAGATTAGCCATAATTGCGCCATTATGAAAGACACATGGACCAATCGCGTCAACGTTTAAGAATATGACCGTTAAGTCTGGACTTAAAGAATTTCTGAAAAGTCAATGTAAATTACTCGAGTCAAGCAGAACTACTCGAGTATATGCAGCACTACTCGAGTAGGTAGAAGATGACTACTCGAGTACATGAGAAAAATTATTCGGGAGAAAAAGAAATCATTACTCGAGTACAAGAAATACTACTCGAGTATATAAGAATGAACTACTCAAGTATATAAGAGACTACTCGAGACAAACACTTATAAAATTTCTAGAACATGAAAAACTGAACTACTCGAGTATGTAAGATAATCTACTCGAGACATAAGAAATTACTCGAGTATATAAGATGAATTACTAGAGACAATTAGAACTACTCGAGTATATAACATGAACTACTCGAGTAATTCACTTAGAGAAATTTTCTGGAGGGGGAATATGGATTACACGAGTAAAAGCATTTGACTACTCCAGTAGTAGATGAACTACTCGAGTATATGATTTAGACTACTCGAGTAAGTAGGAACTATACGAGAGTCAGAATTCAATTAACTCGAGACATAAGATAGAACTACTCGAGTACTCTATAGTACTACTCGACTATATAACTTAGAAAAACTTTAGAAGAGCATTTGTAAACTCGAGAGGTAAAAGGAAACTGCTCGAGTATATAAGATGAACTACTCGAGTATATAAGAGACTACTCGAGTATATCTTAACTACTCGAGTAAGTGAATTACTACTCGAGTATACACTCTGTAACTTACTCGAGTAAGTAAAGAACTACTCGAGTACTTTACTTAGGAAAATATTTCTGACAGAATTTTTTTTTTCTTCTAAGGAGAAATCAGCATCAAGTCTTTTCCCATAGTCCTAGAGCTTGAATATGAAGTGTATCCCAACAGAGAGGCTACACTTGAGTCAACACTTTGGAACACACAATGAGGGATTATATTGTATGGTCCTATATTTGGTGACCCATTGTAGACTGACATTGGTCTACACTTCCCATAAGAATTCATGCACACACATAACTCAAACCAAGCATCAAATACAACTTAATTCATCTTAGATCAAGGGTGACTTCATCAAATCTGGGTTAGTGTGGATACAATACCCAACAATCTCCCCCTATTTGTAGAAGTCAGAACCCTTTACGCTAAGGTGAATTATGGACGTAAAAAGAATGCTAAGTATTCAAGCAGTGTAAGCAATCAAGGAACTATGAAAAAGATAATAAGATCAAAAACTTTGAATTATGTAAATACTATTATCCAAAATTAACATTAACAACAAAAATCCATTTCCACAACTCATGAATCCTTTGGGCTTGCTCTGATGATGTTGCTTGTCTTATTTCTCTTGTTGTCTTCTTTGATAGCTATAAGGTTTAGGATAATACTTGGGGGGTCTGGGAGGAGCAGCTGGATTATTTCTTCCATATTCTCTGTCATATATCCTTCTCTTGGTCATGGACTTCTCATACAATTCCCATTCCTGGGAACTGTAGTGAATATTGCTGCTCTCATGGAAATCCAAATCTAATTTGAGAGTTTCCAGGATGAGGGACTTTGAAGTGGGAGACCAAACCTCAGCATATTTAGGAGCTTTAGCAGGAACAGACTTGCTGGCAGAAGGACCTTCACCATATTTTCTTTTCTTCTTAAAAGTCAGTATCTCAGGAGGGGCTTTGAGAAAGATATCTGCAGGATCATCTTCCCAATCCTGAGCATATGACTCTGAAGGAGCAACTGAGTCTCCAAGCCTTGGAGAAAAGGTAGGTTGGAGAGGAGGAGCAGTAGCAGGAGCATCAGCAGCAGCTAGATGGTTCAGGTGATGAGGGATAATGGTAGGATCAGCTGCAAATTCTGGAAGGATTTCGTTGTGCATCCAAACAGCAGTATCATATGTGTGGAATTTGACACTCTGTATCTGAGCTAGAACATCATCATGGATCTCTTTAACTTTGGCTTCCCATAGTTCTTTCTTGAGGGCATCAGATTTTTCTAAACATTCTTTTACCAACTTCTCCCCCTTTCTGACTTCAACAAATAGTTGGGAGATGGCATCATCTTTGAAAGTGCAAACTTCTTCACATATTTTCATCTTAGTGGCCTCAGCTCTTTTGTCCAGTTCCATTTGATTATTGGCAAGAGTCAGACCTTGCTCCGTAACCTATCCAACACCGGTGATGGTGTGGTCTAAGGCTTTTCCACCCAATTGAAACAGATGTCTGAGCTGATCAGTATTATGCTGTATTTCAGCAAATCCTCTGCTCATCTCATGTTCTAGATAAGTTATCTTATCAGTTACAGTTTTGATACAAGTATCAAAGTATGATCTCTGCTCTTGAATAAGAAGTACAATCTGAGACATCAAGTTTGAGGAGGCAGGAGCTGTAGCAGCAGGAGGAGCAAAAGTTGATGGAGCAGAAGGAATAGGAGGAGCCACCCATGGAGCTATTTCAGAGAGGGTGACTGAGCTCCGAGCTCTTATAGTGGGTAACATGGAATCCTCGTCATCCATTATCTGAGGGATAGTGAAATCCAAATTCCTGAGAGGTGCTTTAGCTGGCTCAGGTGAGAGCTCATCAAAAATGAGAATTGTTTTTGGCTGTTCTTTGGGGGCATTAGGAGATTTTGCTGGAGTTCTAGCTGGAGAAGTGTCTGGAGACCTTGCTGGAGACTGTAGAGGAGTTGTGTCCTTGGGAATGTCAGTGACTGGAGCATTTGTAAAGAGAGGAGGAGGTGGTTCATCTGCAGTTAGTTCTTCTATCATTTCATTTATGACAGCATCAGTAGATAATAGTGCTTCTTGAACTTGTTGATCTGAGAGGATATCTTCTGGAGTGACTGATGGAGGAGTAGGTGGAGGAGGAGGAGGCTTCCTGGCTTGAACAGTAGGAGCAGGATCCCCCTCAATAGGTGCACTAGAGGAGCTGGGGACCTGAGATGGAGAAGGAGATGGAGCCATGTCCTTTATGTCTATATCTTCAGTAACTTTGGCAGCTTGAGAGGGATTTTGCAACTTTAACTCCCATCTCTGTATGGAGGAGATGAATACCTTCTTCATGTGGTGAATGATACTTCCCTTGAAGAAACTGAAAACCTCTGGATTGATCTCATGGAGAAGCAGGGAAATTATCCGTTGCATAGTTGGGGGACTTTATACTCTCCTTAATCTTATTCAGAATCAACAAGCCAAATTGAAAGGCTTTTCTACAGACTATAGCTTGCATCAATTCAAAGAAATAAAGGGGTATGGCCATGATGGAGTTGGTTTTGCATAGAAGAATCTTACCAATAACATCAACCAAGAATTTTTCTTCAGCATGCATATCAGACCTATTGATGTATTTAGCATCAGCAGAAAGTCCACAGAATGAGCAAGTTCTGGAATAGTCTTCATCACTCAGAAAATCATCTGTATCTGGAGCTGGTAGTCGGAGAAGTCAAGAAACAGAGGTTGGAGTGAGTTAAATGTTGATACCTTTGACTGAAGACTTCAAAACTGTGCCATGGTGCTTGACCTTGACATTCCTGAAAAACTCTACAACTTCGGGGAAGAGGATACGACATGGTTCTTGGAAAACGAATATTAAGCTGGCGGTGTCAAGTAAAATCAGAAGATTATGGAAATCGGCGGATAGGTCTGCAATCTCGGCGGCGACTAATTCTGAACCAACAACAATCTTAGATGAGGCGGCCATGATTCAAAAGTCTTGGAGATGGCGAAACCCTAGAAAGCGTCGACAGGGAGACGGAAAGGGCACGGCTCTGCAACTGATTGAGGAAGGCGAAGAGCCAGCCAGGTACTCGAGAGACGGAAATGATTTTATGTAGATGAAATTTCCGGATTTTCTTATTTATAGAACCCTAGGTTTAGGTGTAATTATTTGAAAAAATACTGAAGTAAACCATAGAAGAGGCGGCATAAGCCTTTGGTTTGTGCATAAGAAAATTTGAATAAGAAAAGACTCAGCACATACACGAGTAGATGAATCAGGAGTTTCTCGAGTAGGTAAACAGATGTACTCGAGTAGGTGAGAGAGGTACTCGAGTAGATGAGTGAGGTACTCGAGTATGTGAAGTTGACTACTCGAGTATGTTAGTTTGCTACTCGAGAAGGTCAAGTAGACTACTCGAGTATGTCATTATATTACTCGAGTAGGTCATATACTTACTCGAGTATGTTATTACTTACTCGAGTCAAAAACTTAAACTTTTGGAAAACTCCAATTTTTGACTAACCTTTGAGCCTTGATCCTTCTTGACAGTCCAGCTTCTTCTAGTCTTCTTTGCTAAGCAACCCAAGTTCTGTTTTGAAGAACAAGAACTTGGTCTCGTCCAGCGGCTTCGTGAAAATATCTGCAATTTGCCTATCTGTAGGCACATATTGGAGGTCTTTGTCCCCATGCTCCATATGCTCCCGGATGAAGTGATACCTTAGCTCTATATGCTTTGTCCGGCTGTGCGAGACTAGGTTGTTGGCTATTGCTATTGTGCTGGAGGAGTCGCAAAATAATGGAATCTTTTCAAACTTCATGTTGTAGTCTTCGAACTGATTCTTTATCCAAAGTAACTGTGCACAACAACTGCCTGCAGAGATGTTCTCTGACTCGGCCGTTGAGATTGCCATACAGTTTTGCTTCTTGCTACTCCAGGAGATAAGCCTTCTTCTAAAGAATTGACAAGTCCCTGAAGTGCTTTCCTGTCGTCTTTTCTACATGGAAAATATGCATCTGAAAAACCTATTAGTTCGCTATCATTACTTCTTGGGTACCATAAGCCAAGATTTGGTGTACCTTTAAGATATCTCAAAATCCACTTCGCAGCAACGTAGTGAGATTCCTTAGAGTTCACCTGAAATCTAACACAAACACATGTTGAGAACATTATGTCAGGTCTACTTGCAGTAAGGTAGAGCAAGGTTCCAATAATTCTTCGGTACTTGGTTTCATTAAAAGGTTTCCCGTTTTCATCCTTGTCCAGAGACATTGTTGAACCCATTGGAGTCCTCATCGAGGTTTCGTTCTCCATTGCAAATTTCTTAATTAGCTTTTTGGTGAACTTGGTCTGTGAGATGAAAATTCCATCTTCAGACTGTTTCACTTGAAGCCCTAAGAAATACTTCAGCTCGCCCATACTGCTCATTTCAAACTTCCCTTGCATAAGTTTTGAAAACTTCTTGCAAAGGATGCCATCAGTAGAGCCAAAAATAATGTCGTCAACATAGATTTGCACTAGCAAAATCTTGCCTTTAATTTCCCTAAGAAATAATGTCTTGTCTATCTTTCCACTTGTGAACTTGTTCTCAAGTAGGAAGCTAGACAACGTCTCATACCAAGCTCGAGGAGGTTGTTTCAGACCATATAATGCTTTATGTAGTAAATACACGTAATCAGGAAAGTTAGAATCAATGAAATCTGGATGTTGTTCCACATATACTTCTTCCTTTATGTCACCATTAAGGAAGGCAGACTTCACGTCCATCTGGTAGACTGTGAAGCCTTTGAGTGCAGCATATGCAAGGAATAACCTTATAGCCTCTAGCCTTGCCACTAGAGCGTACGTCTGGTCGAAGTCGATTCCTTCTTCTTGACGATAACCTTTCGCGACAAGTCTGTCCTTGTTCTTTACTATCGTTCCATCCTCGTCCATCTTGTTCCTGTAGACCCATTTTGTCCCAATGACGTTCTAACCTTTGGGTCTTGGAACAAGCTTCCATACTTTGCAGCGCATAAACTGGTTCAGTTCTTCTTCCATCGCCATTATCCACGATGCATCTGAGTTTGCTTCCTCAAACTTCTTTGGTTCAACTGTGAGAGAAAACTTAAATATAGATTCTCATTAGTTGTACCTCTATGCGTTCTGACACCATCTCGGGGATCTCATATGATCTGGTCCATGGGGTGATCCTTTTAGATGTCTAATCTCTAGAGTCCTTGCATCTGGATTGTCTTCTATCACCGGAGTGACTTCTTCATCTTGGATGACTTCTTCATCTTGATCATCAGCCTCTCCAATAGGTGTTGGAGTGGTGATCTTGATGAACTTTTCACCTTTGTCTTCGGACGGTTCATCCAAGCTAATTTCTTTCAGCTTTGCACCTGCATCTTCAATAAGCATACTAGAAGAGTTGCTTTGCAGCAAGCTCGTCTCATCAAATACAACATGTATCGATTTTTCTACCACTAGGGTTTTTCTATTAAAAATCCTATATGCCTTACTATGGCTACTATAACCTACAAAAATACCTTCAAAACTATTTTTGCTAAACTTAGTAGTATGATACTTACCATTGTTTAGCACGAAGCATTTACAGCCAAAAATTCTAAAATATGAGACTGTTGGTTTCCTGTCCTTCAGAACTTTGTAAGGTGTCTTATCGTGGTTTTTGTTTATGAGAGCTCGATTTTGCACGTGGCATGCACTATTGACGGCTTCAACCCAAAAATATTCCGGAAGTGAAGCATCACTCAACATGGTCCTGCAGGCCTCTATGAGCATTCTATTCCTTCTCTCTGCCACTCCATTTTGTTGTGGAGTACGAGGAGAGGAAAACTCATAAAAGATACCTAAGCTTTTACAAAATTCTGTCATGGCCCCAGACTTAAACTCTGTTCCATTGTCACTTCTGATTTTGACTATGGAGTAGTTGTACTCATTCTGGACTTGCCTGACAGAATTAGTAAAGATGTCGAAGGTATCTGACTTGTGTTTCAGAAAGAACACCCACGCAAAGCACGAGTAATCATCAATAATTACCAACGTATAATCCTTACCTCCCAAACTTCTAATTTGCAGTGGACCAAACAAGTCCATATGCAGTAGATGAAGACACCTATTAGAATCCTTGCCAATAACGCTTTTAAAGGTAGCCCTTGTTTGTTTGCCTTTTACACATGCATGATAAGGTTTATCTTTGACATACTTTATATTTGGGGCATCACGTACTAAGTTCATTGAAAATAATTTATTTATAGTTTTGGAATTAATATGTGCTAATCTCTTGTGCCATTGGTCACCAAGAGACACACTATCTTTTGCTAAAAAGCACACTGCTGTCGAAGAATCTATACAAATGAAATTCAAACAGAAAATTTTTCTGCTTCGAGTGCCGGATAGAATCGTTTCCATATTATCAACAGAATTTATCAAACACTTGTCAGCGTGAAACTCAACTATGTATCCTTTATCACAGAGTTGGCTTATGCTTATAAGGTTATGTTCCAAACCTTCAACATAAGCCACATCTGAGAAGGATACATTACCGTCAGTAATCATACCATCTCCTCTAGTAATTCCACGGTCTGAACCTCTAAAGATGACCTTCGTTCCGTTCACAAATGGAGTAAAATTCTGAATAAGGCTTCTTGTCCCGGTCATATGCCGAGAGCATCCACTGTCCAAATACCAAATTGACGTTTTGTTGTCCTTTGGACATTCCTGCAATCACAATCAGTTAGCCTTAGGAACCCAAATACGTTTGGGTCCTTGGTCTTGGGTTAGAATACTCCCCCTATGAATATTAGCATTAGGAGTTGTCTTCCTCATATTGCCAACATGTGGGGTTGCAGCATTTCTAGGATTAAACCAACAATCAATGGCAAAGTGACCAATTCTGCCACAGCACCAACAGTCAAATCTGTTGTATCTTCGCCTTAAGTTCTCCTGCTTGACCTTTTGGAATTGTGGTCTAGCAGGGGCACCATTCTTGGAGGAAGATGCCTCATGATGATGTCAATCACATGGCTTCTTCTCCTTCACTGGCTTTTCTACAACAGGCTTTGCCTTTGGTGCCTTCTTGAAGTTATGGCCATGATTGAAACGGCCGTAGCTCTGAAGAATGACTTCTTCATAAGGTGCCTTAAAGACACTTTCGCCAAAGTTTCTGGGTCGAGTCCATCCTTAATAACAGGACTTTGGCTTTACATAGATAGGCCTAGCAAAGTGCCCGTAAGATGAGTCAAAATCAAACTCATTTGAAGGAAATATAACCTTCTTGAACGTGGTCTGATCTTGAGGGGCTTTCCCCTTCTCTTTGGCTAAGGCCTTTTTGGCGCCCTTATTCTTTTGTTGCGTCTTATTTCTCCTAGAGGATTTACTAGGAGCTTCTTCATGACCTAATCCAGCACCCTTGGCCTTGGCTGAGAATTCAGTAACGAATGGAAGAACTGTCTTGGGCTTCGAGAAACTTTCAACAAGTTTCTTTTCAGCAGCAAGTTGGGCTTCCAGTTTCTTGATGATTTTCTCTTTGAGGTCAAGTTCTTCAAGAGCCTTGTTATATTCTTCAATAGCATTATTGAAGTTTTCTTCGAGCGAGTCAGTCTTTGCGACTTTCTGTCTCAAGATGCTCTCTTCAGCTTTGAGAGACTTTATCTCTTTACCCTGAGTTTTCATGACTTGGCGACATTTGTCGTAAGCCATGATTAACTCCTTATATTGGGCCATGAGTTCTGACTCATCGTCAGAAGAGCAATCCTCACAATCATGTTCACAATCTTCAAAATCAGAGAGAGGAGTGTGATAGTTTACCTTCCCAGTGAACTGGGGCTCTTGTTCATCATCAGTTTGAGCCATGAGTCCAAAATAGGCTTCTTCTTCTTCACTCAACTCAGATGAGTCAGAGTCACTAAGAGTTTTGCCCTTTTTGGCCATCAAGCTCTTCTCTGTCCTCTTCTTGTTGTACGAGGACTTCTTTTCCTCTCTTCTACCACCCTCCTTCTTCTTGTGAGGGCTGTCAGCGATGACGTGTCCTGGCTTATTACAACAATAACAAACAATGTCAGTCGAAATATGTTTGTTCTGTTTAGAATTATACCTATTATGGCTGCTTGAGCCTTTTCTTTTTCGATCACCATCGCGTCGTGATCTTCTATAAGAGGCATCCTTGCCTTTCCATTTCTTCTTCTTGTTCAAGAATTTCTTGAACTGCCGAGAGAGTAGTGAGAACTCTCCTTCTGATAGTTCAGAGCCTGAGGTGTTTGGCTCTGAGTTTTCTTCTTCACTAACTTATGTTGCTGGAGTCGGAGGAACAACCTTGGACTTCTTAGAGGTGTCTGCCTTTAAAGCAACAGACTTCTCTTTGAATGGAGACCTGTTTTTCTCTTCTTCAGCCTTCCTGGTGTTGAGTTGGAGCTCATTGGACATCAGCTTCCCGAAGAGATTCTGAGGATCTGTCTCGGCCAGTTTTCCAAACTCCCTTATAGCACAGACCTTGTTATCCCATTCCTTTGTCATGGATCTCAGGAACCTGTCATTCAATTCTCCATTAGTGAAGACTCTGTCGTATTCCCAAAGTCCATTCACTATCTTGAAGAAGTTCTCAAATGTGTCAGCAATGGTATCCTTGTATCCTTGTCGGAAAGCCTCATACTTCTGATTAAGTACGGATCTTCTATCATCCCTTACTTCTTCAGTACCTTCCATCAAGGTAACTAGAGACTGCCACATCTCCTTTGCAGACTGGCTGTGAATCAGATTTTGTAGCATTGAATCATCAACTGTACTTGCTATGATATTTTTTGCTTTTTTGTCCAATGAGACAAGTGCAATGTCATCCTTATCTAGATCCATAAGTTTCTTGTTTACTTTCTTAGTTGGATATATAGTGGAGACGGTCATGGAAATATAAGGACCTTCTTCAGCTATCATGAAGATCCTTGGATCCACAACTTCAATGAACAACTTGATTCTCTATTTCGACATAGGAAAATTATTTTTGTTGCACAAAGGAAGCTTGGCAAAATCTCTAGCCTTGTCCATTTTGGTAGATCTCAAATGACAACTATTTAAGGATCTGATCAAGGCATTAACCTTTTAACGATCAACCTGCCTCTGATACCAATTGAAAGATAATAGTTGTCAACCTAAATCACCTAGAGGGGGTGAATAGGTGAGTTGTGCATCTTTTTGCGAAAAATAAATCTCAACCAAAACACAGATCTATCTACCAAACAAGCAAACACAGACGAGGAAAGATTTATAGTGGTTCCCAACCTTGGGTACATCCACTTTCCCTCACCGATCTAGCAATACACTAGACTCGGCTACTCCACTATCTCGGATTGGAAATCAATCCTACCCTCGGAACAATGTTCCTACAAACTCGATCCACAAAACGGATCTACACTCAAAAGGTAAAACTTCCTACAATGGCGGAGTTGAAAACTCCTACACTCGGAGAAAATTTCTCCTACAATAATGAAATAAAGTAGTATAAAAATACAAACACTAAATTCTCTTGTTCAGATCTGCAATAGAAAATCAGAAATTCCTTCTTCTAGGCGTGCGACTTTATCAGAATATTGAAGAAGAATCTCGGTAATATCAGATCTGGAACTTCTCGACTTTATACGATCGAATGAGAAGATGAAGCATTGAGCGGAGATCTCGATCTGTAGAGTCTTCTTAATCTGAATCCTCTGAAAAGAAGAAACCCTAGCCGGTCGGAAATCAGAGAAAGCTACGGCGGCAGATTTCCGTTTCTTGGAGAGAGAGAGGAGACATAAATCTTCTTAGAGAGAGAGAGTACGACTGCAAAAACTTCTTAGAATAATTTTATTTGAAAACTTAGGGTTTGTCGGTTTGACAAGACCTTTTATAGGAGAAGAAAAGATTAGCCATAATTGCTTCATTATGAAAGACACGTGGACCAATCACATCAACGTTTAAGAATATGACCGTTAAGTCTGGACTTAAAGAATTTCTAAAAAGTCAAAGTAAATTACTCGAGTCAAGCAGAACTACTCGAGTATATGCAGCACTACTCGAGTAGGTAGAAGATGACTACTCGAGTACATGAGAAAAATTACTCGGGAGAAAAAGAAATCATTACACGAGTACAAGAAATACTACTCGAGTATATAAGAATGAACTACTCGAGTATATAAGAGACTACTCGAGACAAACACTTATAAAATTTCTGGAACAGGAAAAACTGAACTACTCGAGTATGTAAGATAATCTACTCGAGACATAAGGAATTACTCGAGTATATAAGATGAATTACTCGAGACAATTAGAACTACTCGAGTATATAACATGAACTACTCGAGTAATTCACTTAGAGAAATTTTCTGCAGGGGGAATATGGATTACACGAGTAAAAGTATTTGAATACTCGAGTAGTAGATGAGCTACTCGAGTATATGATTTAGACTACTCGAGTAAGTAGGAACTACACCAGAGTCAGAATTCAATTAACTCGAGACAGAAGATAGAACTACTCGAGTACTCTATAGTACTACTCAAGTATATAACTTAGAAAAACTTTAGAAGATAATCTGTAAATTCGAGAGGGAAAAGGAAACTACTCGAGTATATAAGATGAACTACTCGAGTATATAAGAGACTACTCGAGTATATCTTAACTACTCAAGTAAGTGAATTACTACTCGAGTATACACTCTGTAACTTACTCGAGTAAGTAAGAAACTACTCGAGTACTTTACTTAGGAAAATATTTCTGACAGAAATTTTCTTCTTCTAAGGAGAAATCAGCATCAAGTCTTTTCCCATAGTCCTAGAGCTTGAATATGAAGTGTGTCTCAATAGAGAGGCTACACATGAGTCAACACTTTGGAACACACAATGAGGGATTACATTGTATGGTCCTGTGTTTGGTGACCCATTATAGACTGACATTGGTCAACACTTCCCATAATAATTCCTGCACACACATAACTCAAACCAAGCATCAAATACAACTTAATTCATCTTAGTTTAAGGGTGACTTTATCAAATCTGGGTTAGTGTGGATACAATACCCAACACGTTCTTATCTCACCTTGTCCAAAGTTATTGTTTTTACCGATTATTCGGCTTGGCGCTATTTACTAATGAAAATAGTTGACAAGCAAAGATTGATTAGGTGTTTTTTGCTTCTCCAAGAGTTCGACTTGGAAATCCGGGACAAAAGGGGAGCGTAAAATTTAGCGGCGGATCACATTTCTTGTATGGAGAATCCCAATTCAGAGGAGCTTCACGAGGACGATATTGACGATACTTTTCTCGAGGAGCGCCACCGACCTTTGTATAAGATTATAACTCTCCCCACTCCTTGGTTCACTTATTTCGCAAATTATTTTGAGGGGAGAATTCTCCCAAAGGGTTTTTCTTATGAAGAAAGGAAGAAATTATTTTCTAATTTGAAAAATTATTTTTGAGAGGATCCGTTTCTTTTTTGAATTTGCGCAGACCAAGTAGTGCGAAGGTGTGTTTCTCATGAGGAGGGCACCCAAATTTTGAAACATAGCTACGAGGGACCCGCCGGTGGGCACTACAAAGCCAATTGGATAGCGTGGAAAGTACTTGAAGCAGGCTTTTATTGGCCAAGCATATTCAAAGACGCTCACGCTGATGTAAGTCATAGAGAAAAATGCCAACGCTCAGGTAATATTTCCTGCCTTGATGAGATGACTTTAAATTCATTTTTAGAAGTAGAGATTTTTGATTTATGGGGGATCGACTTTGTTGGCCCGCTACCGACTTCCTTTCGACCTCGATATATTTTGGTAGGGGCCGATTACGCGTCTTGGTTGGTGGAAGCGCAAGTCCTTCCCGCCAATGATGCCCAAGTCATGACCCAATTTCTCAAAAAACTCTTCTCACGATTTGGAGCACCGCAGGTAATAGGAAGCGATTGGGGCACACACTATTGTAACGCACAATTTGCTAAACTTTTACCTAAATATGGCATTATGCATAGGTTGGCCACCCCCTATATAACACCCCATATCCGTCACATAGCATATAGCAGTCGGTCCGGCCGGGGCCCGACGCTATATACCACAGACAGACCAGAAGGTTACTCAATGAAAAACATCCAACTAATAACCAACGTCCTACACAGAGTCATTCTAGCGGAAGCAATTATTAAAAGTTGCAAACTAAAGAATCCAGACGAAAAGCACGAATGTCCACTACAAAGCCCAACAGGAATGAAGTACAATACACATGTACACGGCCTTATGGCCTTACAATTATTTACTCAAATAAAATTTATATTCCATACAACGGAACGCGGGCCGGTCACACATGAATATAACAAGTAAACACTGAAAATTTGGCCTTCGAGTGCCGACTCAGCAACTTGGGCTTTAGCCCGCTATTTATCACTCGGCTCCGCAGCACTTGCAAGCAACAATCCACCGCACGGTGGCAAACAAAAGCAACGGTCAGCTATGCTGATCAAATTATAATGATCCCGCCCCCAAACTTGGGGCGACGATGCTCCTTTCCCTGCACTTTGTTAGAATAACCAAGCAGTATAGATAAACACTACATCACAAGCATGGGCACGCACGACCACACACCCCATGCACTCAGGGCTCATTTTTGGTGAACCGGTCAACGTCACGTCAATTTAAGCCATAGACGCCTCGGTCTCACCACTGCAACTAGGACGACCAATCTTGCGGGCATTTTTGTCTTCCCGGCATGGGTCACGTCATTAAATCCATAGACCGCCGAAGACCCTCATCTATGCCAACGGCTCCCACCGAACGACATAGAATGGGTACGGTTCCGCCTGACCCGTTGCTCACGTCGCAACGTCAATTTAAGCCATATGCGCGGGTCAAACTTCCTCGAGTCCCGTTTTCGTCACACGCTTCACATAACCCAGTTATGTTCAAGTTGGCTCCCAGGCCACCATGTTGGCAGAATTACGCATCTGCCCAATTTTAGGGTTGCACCTTAGAGTTAGTCGCCAAGGCTCCCTGTTGCAATCCACCGTGTAGATAACCCGAAAAACAACCATTTGTGCGGAGAATTCTCTGGCCATTCATGCAATTCAATATCACCGATCCAGACCAACTTGTCCGGGTAGGCTTCACACATCATGCCTATGTCCGTTTCTCTCTTACGGACTCTACATGTACATAATGGGGACTATTCATGTCTACCCGAAGAAACGCCTCAAACTCACCGCAAACTCGCAAGAGCGGGCATCCTAAGAAAGGAAAAGTGGACTTCACTTGTCCTAGGATGAGAATCGTTACCCTAGAATTTTTACTTGGTGCCATGGAAATGTATGCGGATGGAAAGCACCGCAATCACCTTGCCTCCATAGATACGAAGTCGGCTCGCTATTTGGAGCTCCGAAGCTCCGCCGGTGACCGGATCTAGCCTCCTTTCTACTTCCTTGCTCTCCCCTCTCTCTAGACTTTAGAAAGAGACTAAGTGAAAGAAATGAGGGATTTGAAACCCTATTCCCGGGAATATCCCAGCAGGAACAACCCCCAGCCGTCAGATCCCAAAATAAGGAAACGAACGCCCACTATCCGGAGCTGAAATGTAAAATCCAGGCCGAACACGGCCTGTGACACGCCCGTATCCAGGGCCGTGTTCCCCATTCGCCGTCGAAACCGACGCGTCCCGAAATGCACATGGGAACCCGACACGCCTGTGTTTGATCTGACATGCCCATGTCATCCAGTACATGCCCGTGTTCCCGGGCGTGTTCCTCCATCGACACAGAACCAACACCAACCGTAGAAGCACACGGGTCTTGGACATACCCGTGTCCCATTTGACACGCCCGTGTATATTCCACACGGCCCGTGTTTATCTGATATATCCCGTGTTCCAAAACTGTGTGTCTCCAAAGAAACAGCTCGGTTTCAACTTGAGAAGGACACGACCTGGGACACACCCGTGTCTCAGGCCGTGTTCGCTGCTCGACGATCGTCGACTCCAAAATTCGTCGACCTTTCCGCCAGATCATCGAGACGAGCATGACACGCCCCTGGGATACGCCCATGTCCCAGGCCGTGTGCCCCCTGCCAAATTCCAAACTTGGCTCAAAACGCCTCTCGTCGCTCTTTTGAGTTTCGGGGAGTTACAACTCTCTCCCTCTTAAAAGATTTTGTCCCCGAAATTACATAAAGGAAAGATAAACACAAAGCTTAAACGGTACCTGAGTGGAATAACTCCGAGTACTCCTCAAGCATGGTCTGCTCTCGCTCCCACGAGAGCTCCTCCCGACAGCAGTTGTCCCAATGGACCTTGACCATCCGGATCTCTTTGTTGTGTAACCGCATGACTTCCAAGTCCTCAATTCGTACGGGCTTGACCTTCGTCGTCAACCCATTATCCATCGGCACTTGATCCACCGCGATCACATGCGAATGCTCTTGCACTGCCTTTTGTAGCAGCGATATATGGAATACATCGTGTAGACCACTAAGCTCCGCTGATAGCTTCAACCGATATGCTGCTTCGCCAATCCGCTCCAGAACCTCAAACGGTCCAAGGTACCTCGGGCTTAGCTCCTCCAAGTGTCGTACCCGCGAGACACCCTTGAACGGCTTAATCTTCAAGTATACCCAGTCGCCAATAGCGAACTCCATGTTCCTGTGCTTGGCATTATAGTACCTAGCCTGACAGTCCTGAGCAATTAGCAACCTTTCTCGAATGGTTCGCAGCAACGAAGTAGCATCTTCCACCTCTTGTCACTTGTACAATTTTGACTCGCTCGTTTCCAACCAAGACAACGGCATGCGACATCTTCTACCATAAAGGGCCTCGAAGGGCGCCATTTGTATGCTCGCTTTGTAGCTACTGTTATACACAAACTCCACCAAGTATAGGTGATCTTCCCACTGCTTCCCGAAGTCCAGGACACACATGCGAAACATGTCTTACATTATACTATTGACTCTCTCTGTCTGCCCATCCATCTACGGATGAAAGGCTATGCTGAAACTCAGCTTTGTTCACAACATTTGCTGCACCAACCTCCAATCATTGGATGTGAACTGCCCATCCCGGTCACTCACGATGCTGTGGGGCACACCGTGAAGCTGTATAATGTTATCCACATATAACATTGCAAATTTCTCAACCGGATCATCCTTCCTATGCGGAATGAAGTGTGACACCTTCGTTAGACAATCTACGACCACCCAAATGGCATCGTTCCCCTTCTGCGACCTTAGCGACCCGTGCACAAAGTCCATAGTAATATCGTCGAACTTCCACTCCGGAATAGGCAAGGACTTCAAGAATCCTCCCGGCTTTTGGCACTCCGCATTCACCAAGGCGCATGTTTGACATTTCTCCACGTACAGTGCCACATTGTTCTTCAGTCCCGGCCACCAGAACAATCTCTTCACATCACGGTACATCTTCGTGCTCCCCGGGTGAATCGTGTATTTGGTATGATGTGCCTCGTACAACAATTCCACCCGCAAATTTCCCACGTTTGGGACGCACAGACGACTGTCCTTCCAAAGCAATATGTCCTCAACAACACATTGGGAATTTGACTCATCCAGAGCCTCAACCATGATTTGCTTCATGCTGACATCCATATCCAAAGCCTGCCGAATCCGATCAGCCAGGTCACACTGAACGTCAGTCCAGTTCTATAGAGCTTCAGCAATTGACTTCTTGTCTACGCAAGAGATATCCAACGCCTCCAACTCCCAAACCAATCGCTCGTCATGGAACGACAACCAATTGGCTTGAGCTGGGGCCTGGCGACTCAATGCGGCCGCAACCGCATTGCCTTTCACAAGCACATAGTGGATCTTGAACTTGTAGTCCCCCAGGAACTAAATAAATCTCCTCTGTCGCATGTTCAGATCTTTCTGATCCAACAAGTATTTCAGGCTCTTATGGTCGGTATAGATATCGACCTTCACTCCATACAAGTAGTGCCTCCAAAGCTTCAAGGAAAAAATCACGGCCGCTAACACCAAGTCATAGACCGGATAGTTCCTCTCATGCACTTTCAGCTGTCTCGAGCCATAAGTTATCACTCTTCCATGTTGCATTAGCACACAACCCAAGCCACTGCCCGAAGCATTGCTATAGATCTCAAAACCTTCGGTCCCACTCGGCGAACTCAGCACATGTGCCGTGGTCAACTGACTCTTTAACTCCTCAAAAGCTCGTGTGCTCTCCGACGTCCAAAGGAACTTATGCTCCTTCCTCGTCAAAGTAGGGGGGGAGGGGGTAACGCAATCCGCGAGAAGTTCTCTACTAAGCGCCTGTAATAGCCGGCAAGCCCCAGAAAGCTCCGGACTTCTGCTACTGTAGAAAGCACAAGCCACTCTCGTATCATAACAATCTTCGCCGGATCCACCGCAATGCCCTCTCCACTGACTATGTGCCCGAGGAACGCTATAGAGGACAACCAAAACTCGCATTTGGAGAACATGGCATACAAGTGATTCCTCCTCAGCATCTCCAATACCAAATGTAGATGCTTAAAGTGATCATCCTCACCTTGCGAGTACACCAATATGTCGTCGATGAAGACGATCGCAAAGTGGTCTAGGTACTCCCTGAAAGTCCTGTTCATCAAATTCATGAACACCGACTATGCATTCGTCAGCCCAAACGACATGACCGTAAACTCGTAATGCCCGTATCTCATACTAAAAGTTATTTTGGGGATATCACTCTCCCTTATCCTCGCCTAAAAATACCCAGACTTAAGATCTAAGTTTGAGTACACCGTTGACCTGACTAACTAATCGAAGAGATCATCAATCCTTGGGATAGGGTACTTGTTCTTCTCCGTTAGATTGTTCAACTCCTGAAAATCAATACAAAGTCTCAAGCTTCCGTCCTTCTTCTTTACAAAAAGGACCGGTGCACTCCAAGGCAATGAACTTGGACGCACATACCCTTGCTCCAACAAATCCTAAAGTTGCACCTTCAGCTCCGCCATCTCCTTAGGCGCTAGCCGATACGGAGAGCATGACACAGGTTTCGCACCTGGCAATAGCTCAATCGTGAAATCAATCTCCTATTGAGGTGGAGATCCAGGAAGATTGGCAGGGAACACATCAGGGTACTCATCTACCACTGAAATACTGTCCAACGTAGGCTTAGGCTTTGCAACATCCACTATCGTAAAGAACAGCTCTGCACCAGCACGAACTACCTTCACCACCTGAAGAGCAGACATCAAAGTCTTTCTAGACCCTTTCAAGCCCGTAAAAGTCGTCTCACGACCTGTTCCCAACTTGAATTCCTTGCGACCTTGATCAATGTATGCTTGCTGCTCCGAGAGCCAGTCCATACCAAAGATCACGTCGAGCTCCCTTAGCAGTAGTAACGATGCATATAAGTCAAACTCTTGACTCACAATCAGCATCTAAATGCAACAGATTCTACTCGCGCGCATTGAGCATCATTATACAACAACGCATCCAATTTGTCTTTTGACACTGAAGGAGGTAGTCCGACGCGCAATACAAATCCTTTGGTCAAAAGGGAACGCGAAGCTCCCTAAGCAAACGGTTCTCTCGCCGAATTAATCGAAAATCTGAACAAAGCTTAGCACAAATAGTTCTAAGCTAACATGCACAAGGGCAACAAGTATTTAAAGCTAAACTGCTATAACTTTAAGCAGTACCCGTCATCACGACAGCGTGCTTCTTCTCGGACTTGGGACGTCCGCTCCAGCAGTCTTGGGAAAAGTGCCCCGGCTTTCCACAATTAAAGCATGCGCCCGGGGTTCGACCCATAGTCGTCCCAGAAGTACCAGAAGAAGGAGCTGGACCCAAAGTCCTAGCCTTCTTATACAACCTACGGTACGCAGACTTTGAGGAATTTGACATTTTGAACACCGTTTCTTTTGGACAAGAGTCCTCCACCGCTCCTGACATAGCTTTCTTTGCCTTCTGAGCACCATCCTGACAATCTCGGGCAGGGTGACCTTTCTTGCCACAAGAATGACAGTTGTAAGTGACTTTGCTAGTCGATGGTCTAGCGCCCTTTTTCAGCGTACTGCAAGATGCAGCCCTTATGGGCTTGCAAAGTTCGATACTCTGCTCACTGGTATCTGGTGAGTCTTCCTCAAATCTGCTTCAAAAGCTCTAGCCGACTCCACCAAGGCTCGGAATCCCAATAGTTTGGTCCTAGCAGTAGAATTCGCAGCTCGCCACGCAGACCATTATAAAATCTATCAACTATTGACTGCTCGTTCTCCAAATCAAAGAATGGGTAGCGGCTTATCATAAGAAACGCTTGCAAGTATTAATCAACTGAGTGCGTACCCTGCACTAAGAACATATTCAACTGCTGACATGATGGCCTTCTTAATGTCATTTGATCCAACACACCACCCGACATTGAAGACATCTCAGGGACAAAGGGTTGCACATTGCAACCCTGCTGTGCATTAGTCACAGTGAACATTGCTTCAACGATCCTTCTTATGGTTTCAAATGAAGGAAGGGTCTCAAGCACGTCGCCGGATGCCCTATAACCCTCAGAAACCGGATGTTCTGACGGCCCTGCGCCACTCCTGGTCACCAATAGTCGTACAAAACACCATGAAGTGACCAAACAAAATTGCAAAAAGCAATTATAGGAACACACAGGTTCCTCAAACACAAGTATTTTCATTCCTAAGTGGACATTCATGGGTTCTTTTGATGTTATAACGATGACGCATATACATGTGCTCACCACCCCTTAAAAAGAATTTGTCCACCAATTCTTTTTAAGCCTTACCGAAACCAGTAGTCTGATACCAAATTGTAACACCCCCTATCCATCACATAGCATATAACAGTAGGTCAGGATGGGGCCCGACGCCATATACCACAGATAGACCGGAAGGTTACTCAATAGAAACCATCCAACTAATAACCAACATCCTATACAAAGTCATTCTAGCAAAAGCAATAATTAAAAGATGCAAATTAAAGAACCCAGACGAAAAGCATCAATGTCCACTACAAAGCCCAACAGGAATGAAGTGCAATACACAGGTACACGGCCTTATGGCCTTATAATTGTTTACTCAAATAAAATGTGTCTTCCATACCACGGCACGCAGGCCGGTCACACATGAATATAACAAGTAAACACTCAAAATTTGGGCTTCGAGGGCCGGCTCAGCAACTTAGGTTTTAGCCCACTATTTATCGCTCGGCTCCGCAGTAACTGCAAGCAACAATCCACCGCACGGTGGCAAACAAAAGCAACGGTCATCTATGCTGACCAAATTATAACGATCCCGCCCCCAAACTCGTGGCAGCGACACTCCTTTCCTTGCACTTTGTTAGTATAACCAAGTAGTATATATAAACACTACATCACAGGCATGGGCACGGACAGCCACACACACCATGCACTCAGGGCAAATTCTCGGTGAACCGGTCAACGTCACGTCAATTTAAGCCATAGACGCCACAGTCTCACCACCGCTGATGTAGGCCCGTCCTAAACGACACTAAACGGACGGATTATCAACGACTCTCGCTACGCTCAACACCCTCTTGCCCTCACACTAACGAAACACAGCAACTACAATTTTTGTTATTTATCTCTCGCGCTATCGTACGGGTAGCCAAACAGCAAGTGGATCGGGGATTGGCTATAGGTCAAAATCCTCTCCGGCTAAAAGGAATAATATTGGTCTCGACGAGCTTGGAGTTGTACCAAAATAGATCCACCAAAAAAATCACGATTTCGAAAGAGGTAGTATCTATCCAAACTAAAGAAAACAACGAGGATCGCCAATCCTCTCGGGAGTATCGGAAAGCCAAACGGAAAATCACAAATCTATTAAGAGTAATACCGCGAAAATTAAGGCTTCGAAAATTCACGCAAAAAATGTCCACCACAAGAACAATCTAAGAGGAAAAAATCTCTTGAGTAGGAATTTCGTTACCCCTCTCGGAATAGTAGATCCGAGATTTTGGATCCACAAAAATGATCGCCCTTCCCTCGAAATCCATGGGAAACGCACCACGGATGAAGACCTCGTCCTACTTCCCCGCTTCACACCGTAGAAGTTCACCCAAGCCGTTCTTCCTTGCACTTGCTTCTCCTCCTCCAAAGTTGGCCGACCACCTTTGAGAGAATGGGATAGACACGTAGATGAGAGGATGTAGTAAGAAGAGGGATGAGGGAGGAAATGAGAAGAAGAAGAGAGAGAGAAGGGGGGGGGGGGGGTGGGGGTGGGGGGCGGCCAAGAAGAAGGAGGGGAACACCCCTTGGGCGGCAGCTAGGAGAGAGGGAGGGGAGATAGAAAATTAGGGTTGGAGGAATTCTTAATATGATTTCAATATTAGTCTAAATGACAAAAGAGTCTTTGTCCTTATATATAAGGCTTACATCCAAGGGGCTATTAGCAGCCCAAAATTAGCGGCTAAACGCACACCATAAGTTCAACATGACAGAAATAAATTAGTTTATTACAAACCACATAACTAGATAATTGCAGACCAAAAACTAGCAAGATAACTTAAATTGAATTATTGTTGCGTGGGCGAAGATTGTAGTCGTGTCCGCTACGGTGCCGCAAGTCTTTGGTCGGTGGATCATCATCATCTTCCGCCACTACATGGTCACAAAGGCGCCATGGACGTCATCTTCGTCAACAAGTTGGCCGTCGTGGTGGCCGTCGCCATCAACCGCCACTAGGACGGCCAATCTTGCGAGAATTTTTGTCTTCCCAGAATGGGTCACGTCAATTTAAGACATAGACCGCCAAAGACCCTCATCTATGCCAAGGGCTCCCACCGAAGGACATAGAACTGGTACGGTTCCGCCTGACTCGTTGCTCACGTCGCAACGTCAATTTAAGCCATATACGCGGGTCAAACCACCTCGAGTCCCGTTTCCGTCACACAGTCCACATAACCCGGTTATGTTCAAGTTGGCTCCCAGGCCGCCATATTGGTAGAATTACGCATCTGCCCAGTTTTCCGGGTGCACCTTGGAGTTAGTCCCCAAGGATCCCTATTGCAATCTACCGTGTAGAAAAACTAGAAAATAACCATATGCGCGGAGTCTTCTACGGCCATTCATGCAATACAACATCACCGATTCAGACCAACTTGTCCAGGTAGGCTTCACATATCATGCCTATGTCCGTTTCTTGCTTACGGACTATATATGTACACAACGGGGACTATTCATGTCTACCCAAAGGAATGCCTCAAACTCACCGCAAACTCGCGAGAGCGGGCTTCCTATGCAAAGGAAAAGAGGACTTCACATGTCCTAGGATGAGAATCGTTAGCCTAGCATTTTTCCTTGGCTCCTTAGAAATGTATACGGATGGAAAGCACCGCAATCACCTTGCCTCCGTATATCCGAAGTCAGCTCGCGATTTGGAGCTCCGAAGCTCCGCTGGTGACCGGATCTTGCCTCCTTTCTACTTTCTTGCTCTCCCCTCTCTCTAGACTTTAGAAAGAGACTAAGTGAAAGAAATGAGGGATTTGAAACACTATTACCGGGTATATCTAAGCAGGAACAACCCCCAGCCGTCAGATCCTAAAATAAGGAAACAAACGGCAACGATCCGTAGCTGAAATGCAAAATCTGGGCCGAACACGGCATGTGACACGCCCGCGTGCAGGGCCGTGTTCCCCATTCTTCATCGAAACCGACGCATCCAGAAATGCATACGGTGACCCGACACGCCCGTGTTTGAGCTGACACGCCCGTGTCATCTAGTACACGCCCGTGTTCCCGGGCGTGTTCCTCCATCGACACAGGACCAACACCAACCCGAGAGGCACACGGGTCTTGGACACGCCCGTGTCCCATTTCACACGCTCGTGTCTATCCGACATGGCCCGTGTTCCAAAACAATGTGTCTCCAAAGAAACAACACGGTTTCAACCCGAGAAGGACACGACCTCGGACACGCCCATGTCTCAGGCTGTGTTCGCTGCTCGACGATCGTCGACTATAAAATTCGTCGACCTCTCTGCCAGATCATTGAGATGAGCACGACATGCCCCTGGGACACGCCTGTGTCCCAGGCCGTGTGCCCCCTGCCAAATTCAAATTTGGCTCAAAACGCCTCCCGTCGCTCTTTTGAGTTTCGGGGTGTTACACCCTATCACCCTTAAACTAGTGGCCAAGTAAAAGTAGGAAATCGTGAACTAAAACAAATTTTAGAAAAAAACGGTTTCTACTAATAGAAAGGTTTGGTCGGTTAAGCTTGATTATGCTTTATGGGCTTATCGAACCGCGCACCATACCGCTCTTGGTTGTATGTCGTATTGATTAGTCTATAGGAAAGTATGGCACTTACCAGTGGAGCTAGAGCACCGCGCCTTTTGGGCACTTAAATCTCTAAATCTTGATGAAAATTTATCCTCTGAGCTCCGAAAATTCCAACTTAACGAGCTGGATGAATGTCGCTCCTTCGCCTATGAAAGTAATAAGCTTTATAAGGAGTGCACAAAATTGTCATGATAGAAAAATTAAGCACCCGAAGGAGTTCAAACCGTGAGACGAAGTCCTCCTCTATAATTCGCGTTTACGTATTTTTCTGGGAAAACACAAGTCCCGCTGGTCTGACACCTTTATTGTAAAAGAGGTGTGCCCCTACTGAACAATTCTTCTCTCGCACCCAGAAAAATGCGAGTTCAAGGTGAACGGACACCTGTTGAAATTATTTTTCTCCGAAGATAATATCAATGAACAACGTGAATAAATTATCTTCCCTAACGCATAACTAAGTGCACCAATTTAGTCGAGCTTAATGACTGTAAACAAAGCGCTCTTGGGAGGCAACCCAAGGTTATCTCTTTTTTTAGTTTTACAGGTTTGGAGATCTATTGATGGATGACGGTTAGCCAAGCTCAGATTTCAATATTCATGCAACTGCTTCAAAATCAGTAATTTTGTTTTTTTCATTATTTTTTTATTTTAGTATGTCAAAAACTAATACCAAAAAAAAACACAACAAACAATTTTTTTAAAACAAATTCTGCAATTGTTTATCTACAAGCCGCGGTAAGGGCGCGACCACTTGGTCACGGGCGTGATCGACGGGCGTGTACTTTCCAGAGTATGGTACCTGGCGCTGGTTCTGAGGGGGGAGTTTTTCCTGTCCGTCTTTCATTCATGCCACGGGCGTGGCCTTCATTAGCCATGGGTGTGACATTCATGGAACCCCTCCATCCCGAAAAAATAAATAACGTATAAATTAAAACCATTTCAACTGTCACCACCATGACATTTAATGGCACGGCCATAACATTGGAATGTCACGGCTGTAACTGTCCGTAAATAAATAAAAAATTAAAAACAAAACAAAACAAAAAACTTTTCAATTACACGCCCGGGGGTCACGGGCGTGTCCCTGGGCCGTGTAGAGTGAGCCCGAGGCAATGACCCGATCAATTGCTCAGATTCCCTTTTTCCTTTCTTTTTTAAGTTACACGCCCAAGAGTCACGGGCATGACTCTGGGACGTTACCTGCAAAAAATTGAATTTCTGTGGATTCCTAAATATTCGTAATTTTCCCTCACCCTACTGGTTACATGGCCCCCTGTCATGGACGTGACAGGGGGGCATGACCTCGGAAAATTTCGCCTATTTAAAGCTCTTTCCCCCTTTTATTTTATCCATACCAACCATCCCTCCTCCTTCCCTTCTCCAACACAAAAAACCTTTCTTTTCTCTTCTTCCACAATGCCTCGCCACCAACCTCGATCCACCGCCTCCTCCTCCGAGCACCCCGCGGATCCCGCCACGGCGGAGGCTATGCTAATTTTTGACAACTCTACCCAACAAGAACGAAGCGAATGTCTACGCGCTTAACCTTGGGCGTACTATGGATTCTTGATAGGGGCATTCTTGCTGCCATCAGCGCGACAGAATTGGTCCAAGAATTTCTATCTGCCCTTGGATGGACTTCTCTTTTGGACATCTCAGATCCCGCCTTCTTGGAGATCACCGTTGAGTTCCTCGACTCGTTCGAGTTCCGTTGAGGAGCGGAAGATGATTTTATCATTTTCTGGATGGGAGACATCACACATCAGCTCAGCATCCGCGATGGGATTTTTAGATGAGTTCTTCTCTATTTCTCCCACTTACTCCGCCCTTCGTACTGATTTCCCTCCATACTTAGACCTTCCGGCTATTTGGTTGGAAATCAGTAATGATTTCGTCCCCTACACTCCCAAAAAATCAAAAGGCAGCCACCTCATTTCTCCCTCCCTTTGTATTCTCCACAACCTCCTCACCTTCACCATCACCGGTCGCAGCTATAGCCATGACGTTGTGACTCGGGCAGATTTACTATATTTATATAATATATTCTATCGGGCCCCACTCAACCTAGGCCACGCGCTTGCTACTTTCTTTCAGCATCAGGTCGAGAATGCAAGGTTGGGAGCCATCCAAGGCGGCAACTTCATCACTCATCTTGCCAAACATTTGGGGATTTGGGACGCTCTTCTGTGTCTGACCAGCATTCATACACCGCTTTCTATTCAGTTACAGAACCTCTAGGCCCCCCGACAGTTAGTGGTGGAGATATTGATCTTGACCTCGGGGCAGGCCCTACTGGCATAGTTCACTCTCCACAAATTCCACCACCACTGCAGGATCCTTCTCCAACGCCCGGTCCTTCGACATATTGGGACCGTCAATTTGGGTCTATTCACTAATGTTTCGACGATATGCAGACCCATTTAGACGTTCATTTTGCGAGATTTGATGGTCGATTTATCGCTCTGGAGCAGAGTCAAGCTTCTTCCATGACGCGTATTATGTGTGAGATTACGGAACTGCGGATGTACTATCAGCAGCTGGGGCACCATAATGATGAGGATTAGGTTTCTTTTTGTATAGGGCCTGTCGTCGGATGATTGTATCTGTATCTATTTATTATTATTATTATCAGGATGTTTCTTTTTTTATTGTACTAGAAAATATGTATCAAAAATTGTGTTTTGCTTTAGTGTTTCATTTCAGGTCGAACTTGGTGCAGATTTGTATTCTTCAGAGAAGTTTTCTTTTCCTCTGCTCTTTATTTTTACACATTGGGGATAATATTTCGTTTAAGTATGGTGGAATATTTTTCACTAGTTTAGCATCATACTAGCAAAACATACCAACAATCAAAATTTAAAAATTACAATTTGTTCTTGCTTTGTTTTTACAAACAAAATTTCAAAAAACAAATTTTAAAAAAAAAAACATATAAAAAATAAAAAATCTAAACTTATTTTCTTAGAAATGGACGTTTGGCATATCACCCCATCTTACATCCTAGTATCGGTGATAGCCCTTCACAGGGCATACCTCGGGAAGTTTAAGAAGTAATTAAAAAATTAAATTTAATTTTTAATTAGAAAAGTCTTTATTTCTATATTTATTCATATGCAAAATCCATAATATTCAACTTTTACAAAGTGTTTAGAGAATTTTTCACGCTTTAATTGAATTTTGAATTTTGGAGTAAAACTGTTGGTCATTCTGTGTTTCTAGTTAAGTACACGTGTAAGTAGAATTTTATGTATAATTAAAAATTCAGCTTACAATTAGGGTTTTGATTTCTAAATGTGTGGAAACTATTTTATTTTACTTTTATTTTGAAACAGGTAAAAATCCAAAACTGATTTAGGTGAGTACGTAGAAGTCTACTAGAGAAATATTTTGTCAATCAAGAGTAGGATATTCTCAAGACTTGCATAAGTTAAACTCATTAGCATGAATAAGATTTAGGCACTTCTTTTGACCATTTTGAGCATTTGCAAAGGTACCTAACATTTTTATCTTTGTTAAACTACTTTGAGCCTATTACCTTCCTTTTGTTTTAGCTCTTCAAAATATTTCACCAAGGCCGAAAAAGCATCCTAATCACACACCTAAATCTTAGCTCGTTAATGGTTTTATAAAAAAACTTTGAGAGTGATTAGGCGTCATCTAAATTTGGTGATTATTTTTATTAAAAAAAGGTGTTGATTTGTTTTTCTTCCCTTTTGAAAACAAAATTAATTACAAAATCTTTAAATGGGGATGAATGAAAAATAAAAAAATATGTATTAAATGAAAAAATAGAGAAAAATAAGGTTCGGGAAATTGGCTATGTTCTTAAATCCATGTTTATTTCTTTTTGTGCGAGCTCTCTTTAGGTTTGCGTGTGTATAGCCATCGTCTTTATCATTAATCATCCACACCAAAACCTAAACCTACATTTCAACCTAGTTAAGTCCTATTGGTTTATGCCTATAAGTTAGATTAGTGTCGTGACGAGAGTGTGAAAGGGCAAGCCTATGTCCATCGACTTTGATTGATTTCTTTGGATGTTATCTTGATCTCCGTTTTGTGTAATGTCGATCTTAGTACACACGCTACGCTCTCCCTAAATAAAATTTTAGGATTTACCGTGTTTTAAATTTTGAAGTAAAAATAATAAGTGAAAACACATTATGGAAAAGTAAAAACTAATTTCTATGCTGAGTAGGTTTTTCTACTAAAATAGCTACGCACATAGACAAAAGACTTCACATTTTAATCCTTAGGTTCAATTTTATTTTCTAGCGTTAAAATTTTTCTACTCAGTATGGAAATTTGTTTGCTCGGGACGAGCAAACAAGTAAGTATGGGGGTATTTGATAACTCTAAATTTTTCCTTATTTTTATAATAGTTTTTATTTAATAAATTTATTTATAGTTATATTTTATTAAATAAGTTCCTAATTACTTTATTTTTAATATTTCAGGTTAATCTCATTAGAAAATTACATTTTAAAGCTGTCAGATTATTCAGGTTTAATTATGGAGCAATACTAGAAAAAGTCCAAGTACACGCCTAAGTCATGGGCGTGACATGTAGCCGTGGCTTATCCAGCTGTTCCAAAACCACTGACATGTCAATTAAAATTACATGCCTTCCGTTCATGGGCATGTCAGGGACGTGGCACTGGACACGAGCGTGACCAGCAGATGGAGCTCTAGACCTCAATTCCACGTCAGATTATAATTACACGCAATTGTCACGGGCGTGACCATATAGCCACGGGAGTGTCTATCAGGCTGACTCGAAGGCATGTCATAGTTTTAAGAGACCAGTTTCAGATCCAAGCCATTCCAGATTACACGCCCTAGGTCACGGGCGTGGCTTAGGTGCGTGACTTCTCACAACTTCTTGCTCTTAATTCCCGAAATTTCTCCTTACCAGTGTTTCAAGAAACAGTTAAGACATGCCCTAGGTCACCGGCATGACCCGAAAAATGATGAATTTTGGCAGTTTCTGTAACACCCCATATATGTCGCATAACATATAGCAGTAGGTCCGGCTGGGGCCCGACTCCATACACCACAAACAGACCAGAAGGTTACTCAATGGAAACCATCCAACTAAGAATCAACGTCCTACACAGAGTACATTCTAGCGGAAGCAATTTATTAGTTGCAAGAAATAAAGAACCCTACCAACAACATGAATGTCCACTACAAAACCCAACGGGAATGATGTACAATACACAAGTACATGGCCTTAAGGCCTTACAATAGTTTACTCTAATTACAGTGTTTTCCAAATCTCGGCACGCAGGCCAGTCACACATGAATAATACAAGTAAACATTCAAATTAGGCCTTCGAGGCCTAGCTCAGCAATAAGGAATTTTGCCTGCTATTTACCACTTGGCTCCGCAGCACCTGTAAGCAACAATGCACCGCACGGTGGCAAACAAAAGCAACGGTCAGCTATGCTGACCAAATTATAACGATCCCGCCCCAAACTCGGGGCGGCGATGCTCCTTCCCTACACTTTGTTAGCATAACCAAGCAGTATAGTGTAAAAACACTTCATCACAGGCGTAGGCACGCACGACCACACACCCCGTGCCCTCAGGGCACATTCCCGGTGAAAACGGTCATAGTCTGCTGTCTCAATGCCGCCCCTTGGACGACAATTTCTCGTGAGCATTCAGTCATTTTGGCCACTGCCTAAGACCCTCCATCTATGGCAATGACAAGTGCCTTGTACCGTTAGGTCTCTTTATCGAACGACATAGAGCGGGTGTGGTTCTGCCTAATCCGTTGATCACACTGCCCTGTCACCTTAAGACATGGGTCTGGGTCAAACTTCCCCGAGTCCCAAACTGATCACACACTTCACATAACCCGGTTATGTGCAAGTTGGCTCCCAGGCCACCAAGATGGCAGAATCACGCATCTGCCCAGTTTTACGGGTGCACCTTGGGGTTAGTCCCCAAGGCTCCCTGTTGCAATCTACCGCGTAGAAAACCCGAGAAATAAACATCCGCATGGAGTCTTCTCCGGCCATTCATGCAATGCAACATCGCCGATCCAGACCAACTTGTCCGGGTAAGCTTCACACATCATGCCTATGTCTGTCTCGATTATGCACTCTACATGCTAAGCAAAGGGGACTATTCATGTCTACCCGAAAGAACGCCTCAAACTCACTGCAAACTCGTGAGAGCGGGCTTCCTATGCAAAGAAAAGAGGACTTCACATGTCCTAGGATGAGAATCGTTACCCTAGCATTCCTCTTTGGCGCCATGGAAATCTATGCGGATGAAAAGCACAGCAATGTCCTCGCCTCCGTAGATACGAAGTCGTCTTGCGATTTGGATCTCCAAAGCTCCGCCGGCGGCCGGATCTAGCTTCCTTCTTCCTCCTTGCTCTCCCCTCTCTCTAGATGTTTAGAAAGAGAATGCTTAAAGGAAATGAAGGATTGCCAACCCTATTCCCGAGTATATACCAGCAAGAACAGCCCTGAGCCGTTAGATCCCAAAATAAGGAAATAGATGGCCACGATACGGACTTGAAAACAAAAACATGGGTCGAACACCGCTTGTGACACGCCCGTATCCAAGGCCGTGTTCCCCATTCGGCGTCAAAACCGATGCTTCACGAAAAGAACACGGACTCTCGACATGCCCGTGTCAGGCTTGACATGCCTGTGTCAGCCAGTACACGCCCATGTAGCTGGGTGTGTTCCACCATTGGCACAGGACCGAAAATGCCCGAAAGGGACACGGGTACTCGACATGCTCGTGTCATATTTGGCACGCCCGTGTCTACACGACACGGCCTGTGTGCTGACACCGTGCATCACCCCGTCATTGCGCAACTTCACCTCATGAAGGACACGGCCTGGGACACCCCCGTGTCTCAGGCCGTGTTCGCTGCTTGACGATCGTCGACTCCAAATCCATCGACCTCTCGGCCAGATCGTCGACCCGAGCACCACATGCCCCTGGGACACGCCCGTGTCCCAGGCCGTATGACCCCTACCAAGTTCCACACTTGGCTCAAAGTGCCACCAGTCACTCTTTTGAGTTTCGGGGCGTTACAACTCTCTCTCTCTCTTAAAAGAATTTCGTCCCGAAATTTCATAAAGGACAGATAAACACAAAACTTAAACGGTACCTGAGTGGAATAACTCCGGGTACTCCTCAAGCATGGTCTGCTCTCGCTCCCACGGGAGCTCCTCCCGACCGCAGTTTGCCCAATGGACCTTGACCATCCTGATCTCTTTGTTGCGTAGCCGCTTGAATTACGAGTCCTCAATGCGTATAAGCTTGACCTTAGTCGTCAACCCATTATCGACCGGCACTTGATCGACCGCAATCACTTGCGAAGGCTCTTGCACCACCTTCCACAGCACCGATTTGTGGAATACGTCGTGTAGACCACTTAGCTCCACTGATAGCCTCAATCGATAAGTTGCTTCGCCAATCCGCTCCAGAACCTCAAACAGTCCAAGGTACCTCGGGCTTAGCTTCTTCAAACGCTGCACCCGCGAGACACCCTTGAACGGCTTGATATTCATGTACACCCAGTCGCCGACAGTAAACTCCACGTTCCTACACTTGGCGTTATAGTACTTAGCTTGGCAGTCCTGAGTGATTAGCAATATCTCTCGAATCGTTCGAACCAACGACGATGCATCTTACACCTCTTATCGCTTGTACAACTTTGACTCACCTGTTTCCAACCAAGACAACGGTGTGCAAAATCTTCTACCATAAAGGGCCTCAAAGGGCGCCATTTGTAAGCTCGCCTGGTAGCTATTGTTGTAAGCGAATTCCACCAAGTATAGGTCATCTTCCCATTTCTTTACGAAGAACAGAACGCACATGCGAAGCATGTATTCCATTATCCTATTGACCCTCTCTGTCTGACCATCTGTCTGTGGATGAAAGGCTATGTTGATACTCAGCTTTGTTCCCAACATCTGCTGCACTAACCTCCAATCATTGGATGTGAACCGCCCATCTCAATCCCTCACGATGTTGAGGTGCACACCGTGAAGCCGTACAATATTATCCACATACAACTTTGACAATTTCTCCACGGAATCATCCTTCTTATGCGGAATGAAGTACGACACTTTCGTCAAACAATCCATGACCACCCAGATGGCGTCGTTTCCCTTCTGTGACCTTGGCAAACAATGCACAAAGTCCATAGTAATGTAGTCGACCTTCCACTCCGGAATAGGCAAGGACTTCAATAATTCTCCTGGCTTTTGGCACTCCGCCTTCACTAAGACGCATGTTTGACACTTTTCCATGTACAGTTCCATATCCTTCTTAAGTCCTGGCCACCAGAACAATTTCTTCACATTGCGGTACATCTTCGTGCTCCCCGGGTGACTCGAGTACTTGGTATGATGTGCCTCGTACAACAATTCTAGCCGCAAATTTCCCACATTTGGGATGCACAAATGACCGTCTTTCCAAAGCAATCCATCCTCAACAACGAATTGGGAATTTGACCCATCCAAAGCTTTAACCATGATTTGCTTCACGCGGCCATCCATTTCCAAAGCCTACCGAATCCGATCAGCCTGGTCACACTGAACTTCCGTCCAGTTTTGTAGCCCTTCGGCACTTGTCTTCTTGTCTACGCAAGAGATCTCCAATGCCTCCAACTCCCAAACCAACCACTCGTCATGGACCGACATCAATTTGGCATGAGCAGGGGCCCTACGGCTCAACGCGTCCGCAACCGCATTGCCTTTACCAGGCACGTAGTGGATCTTGAACGTGTAGTCCCCCAGGAACTCCATCCATCTACGATGTCACATGTTCAGATCCTTCTGATCCAACAAGTATTTCAGGCTCTAATGGTCGGTATAGATATCAACCTTTACCCCGTACAAGTAATGCCTCCATAGCTTAAAGGCCAAAGTCACGGCCGCGAACTCCAAGTAATGGACTGGATAATTCCTCTCATGCATTTTCAGTTGTCGCGAGCCATACGCTATCACACTTCCATGTTGCAGTAGGAAACAACCCAATCCACCGCCTGAAGCATCGCTATAGATTTCAAAACCTTCGGTCCCACTCGACGAACTCAACACAGGCTTCGTGGTCAACCGACTCTTTAGCTCCTCAAAAGCTTGTGCGCACTCCGGCATCCAAACAAACTTCTGTTCTTTCCTCGTCAGAGTCATGAGGGGTAACACTATCCGCGAGAAGTTCTCCACGAAGCTCCTGTAATAGCCGGCAAGCCCCAGAAAACGTCGTACTTCCGCTACCGTAGACAGCACAGGCCACTCTCGTATCGCAACAATCTTCGCCGGATCCACCGCAATTCCCTCTCCACTGACACTGTGAACAAGGAAAGCTACCGAGGATAACCATAACTCGCATTTGGAGAACTTGGCATACAATTGATTCCTCCTTAGCGTCTCTAGCACCAAATGCAGATGCTTAAAGTGATCCTCCTCACTCTACGAGTACAACAATATGTCGTCGATGAAGACGATCACAAAGTGGTCTAAGTAGTCCCTGAAAGTCCTATTCATCAGATCCATGAATACTGACGGCACATTCGTCAGCCCAAACTGCATGATCGTAAACTCGTAATGCCCGTATCTCGTACTAAAAGCTGTCTTGGGGATATCACTCTACCTTATCCTCTGTTGATAATAACCAGACTTAAGATCCAATTTTGAGTACACCGTAGACCCGACTAACTGATCGAATAGATCATCAATCCTTGTGATCGGGTACTTGTTCTTCTCCATTAGCTTGTTCAGCTCTCGATAATCGATAAAAGTCTCAAGCTTCCGTCCTTCTTCTTAACAAAAAGGACCGGCATGCTCCAAGGCGACGAACTTGAATTCACATACCCATGCTCCAACAACTTTTGAAGTTGAACTTTTAACTCCACCATTTTCTTAGGAGCTTGCCGATACGGAGAACGTGACACATGTTTCGCACCTGGAACTAGCTCGATGGTGAAATCAATATCCCGTTGAGGTGGGGCTCTAGGAAGATTGCCAGGGAACACATACGGGAACTCAGATACCACTGAAATACTGTCCAACGTAGGCTTAGTCTTTGCAACCTCCACTGGCGTGAATTACAGCTCTGCTCTAGCACGAACTGCCTTCACCACCTGAAGAGCAGATATCAAAGTCTTGCTCGACCCTTCCAAGCCCGTAAAGGTCGTCTCACGACCTGTTCCCAACTTGACCTCCTTGCGACTACAATCAATATAAGCTTGCTGCTCCGAGAGCCAGTCCATGCCAAATATCATGTCAAACTCCACCACCGGTAGTAACGACGCTTGCAAGTCGAACTCTTGAAACCCAATACGAATCTTTATGCCACAGATTCTATTCGCGCGCATCGAACACCCATTCGGCAACAACACATCCAGTTTGTCCTTTTCCATCGAAGAAGGTACTCCGATGCGCGATAGAAATCCTTCGGACAAAAAGGAGTGTGAAGCTCCCATATCAAAGAGTTCTCTCGCCGGATTCTCACAAATTAAAACAAAGCCTATACAAGCAGTGGTAAGGTAACACACGCATAACAAGTATTTAAAAATTAACTTGCTATAAATTTAAACCTTACCTGTCACCACATCTGCTTGCTTAATTCCCTCTTGCTGGCCAAGATTGTGGACGCTAGGTTGAGCCGGAGCATAATGGGATGCGGTTGACTCCACCGCCTTGCCCTTTTCCTCATATACTGCTCCTGGCTTCCTCTCGAACATTGGACGTCCGCTACAGCAGTCTCGGGCAAAATGTCCCTGCTTTCCACAAGTAAAGCACGCGCCCGGGGTTCGACCCGTAGTCGCCCCAGAAGCACCAGGGGAAGGTGCTGGACCCGAAGTCCTAGCCTTCTCAGACCACCTATGGTACACAGGCTTTGAGTTAGCTTGCACCTTGAACTCAGTCTTCTTATCAACAAAGCACTTCTTTGCTTGCACATTCTTCAAGTCCTTCTCCAAAGATCGGGCCATATTGACTAGGGTCAAGAAGCCCTGCGTCATAGGCTCCGAGAGCAGTAGCCTTAAGTCATCTCTCAGACCTTCATATAAACGGTTTGTCTTACGCTCCTCATCCGTGAATGTAGAGCTAGCATACTGACCCAACTGAGTAAACTCGTGGAGATACTCATCCACGCTACTCTCTCCTTGCGACAATTTCAGGAACTCATTCTCCAATGCAATCTTCTGAACTGAAGGTAGGTACCTAGACAAGAACAATCTCGAAAACTCTTCCATCGAGACATCCATGAGTTGCCTTCCTCTCAAGTGATGTAGCACTAGACCTTCCCACCACAGCCTCGCATCCTCATCCAACAGGAATGTAGCTATAGTGGGCATCTGCCACTCCTCCGTTTTCGTCGCTATCAAGAATCTCTTCGCTCAGGAGAGCCAATATTCAGCTTGGGATGGGGTTCCTGTAATGCCCAGAACCTCAAAAGAGCGATGGGTAGCATTTCAGAACAAGTTTGGAACTTGGTAGGGGTTATACAGCCTGGGACACGGGCGTGTCCCTGGGCGTGTCGTGCTCGGGTCGACAATCTAGCCGAGAGGTCGACTAATTTGGAGTCGACGATCGTCGAGCAGCGAACACGGACTGAGATACGGGCGTGTCCCAGGCCATGTCCTTTACGGGATGAAGTCAGGACGTGGAGGGGTAATACACAGGGTCAGCACACGGGCCGTGTTGGGTAGACATGGTCGTATCAGAATTCGACACTGGCGTGTCGAGTACCCGTGTCCCTTTCAGGCGTTTTCGGTCCTGTGTCATTGGAGTAACACGACACACTACACGACTGTGTACTACATGACAGAGGTGTGTCAAGTTTGACACGGGCGTGTCGGGTGCCCGTGTCCTTTTCGGGACGCGTCAGTTTCAACGGCTAATGGGGAATATGGCCCAGGATACGGGCGTGTCACAAGCCGTGTTCGGCCCAGATTTTGGATTTCAAATCCGGATCGTGGCCGTCCGTTTCCTTATTTTGGGATCCGACGGTTGAGGGTTATTCCTGCTAGGATATACCCTGTAATAGGGTTTCGAAGCCCTCATTTCTTTTACTCAATCTCTTTCTAAAGTTCTAGAGAGAGGGGAGAGCAAGGAAGAAGAAGGAGGCTAGATCCGGTCACCGGCGGAGCTTCGGAGCTCCAAATCGCAAGCCGACTTCAGATCTACGGAGCCGAGGGCAACGCAGTGCTTTTCATCCGCATATATTTCCATGGTGCTAAGGAAAAGTTCTAGGGTAACGATTCTCATCCAAGGAAATGTGAAGTCCTCTTTTCCTTTGCATAGGAAGCCCTCTCTCGCGAGTTTGCAATGAGTTTGAGGCGTTCCTTCGGGTAGACATGAATAGTCCCCGTTGTTTACATGTAGAATCCGTAATCGAGAATGGACATAGGCATGATGTGTGAAGCCTACATGGACAAGTTGGTCTGGATCGGTGATGTTGCATTGCATGAATGGTGGGAGAAGACTCAACGCGAATGATTATTTTTTGGGTTTTTCTACGCGGTAGATTGCAACAGGGAGCCTTGGGGATTAACTCCAAGGTGCACCCGGAAAACTTGGCAGATGCGTGATTTTGCCAACATGGTGGCCAGGGATCCAACTTTAATATAACTGGGATATGTGATGTTTGTAAACGATTTGGGACTCGGGGAGCTAACCCGCGCATATGGCTTAAATTAACGTTGCAGTGTGAGCAACGGGTTAAGCGGAACCGTACCCAATCTATATCGTTCGGTACAAGCTACCTAAAGCTACGTGGGACTTACCGTTGGCATAGATAGTAGGTCTCGGGTTGTCTATGGCTTAAATTGACGTGACATCGGCCGGAAGGACCTAAATGCTCACGAGATTGGTCGTCCAAGTGGCAGTGGTGAGACCGCAATGTCTATGGCTTAAAATGACGTAACATGGGCCGGTTCACCGAGAATGTACCCTGAGAGCACGGGGTGTGTGGCCGTGCGTGCCCATTCCTGTGATGATGTGTTTACACTATACTGCTTGGTCATGCTAACAAAGTGCAGGGAAAGGAGCATCGCCGCCCCGAGTTTGGGGGCAGGATCGTTATAATTTTGTAAGCATAGCTGACCGTTGCTTTTGTTTGCCACCATTGCGGTGGATTATTATTTGTAGGTGTTGCAGAGCCAAGTGGTAAATAACGTGCAAAAGCCCAAGTTGCTGAGCCGGCCCTCGAAGGCCTAATTATTGAGTGTTTACTTGCTTTGCTCATGTATAACCGGCCTGCGTGCCGAGGTTTGGAAAACACTGTAATTTGAGTAAGAAATTATAAGGCCTTAAGGCCATTGTGCTTGTGTATTGTACGATCATTACTATTTGCTTTTGTAGTGGACATTCATGCATATGCTGGGTTCTTTGTTTTGCAACCTTTAAATTGCTTCTACTAGAATGTACTCTGTGTAGGACGTTGATTCTTAGTTGGATAGTTTCCATTGAGTAACCTTCCAGTCTGTCGGTGGTATATGGCGTCGGGCCCCGGCCGGACCTACTGCTATCTGCTTTGTGGAGGATAGGAGTATTACAGTTCCTAACCCCGAGAACACCGGAGGATTAAAGCTCATAACATGTTTGAGCTGCCTTTCAGTTGCTCTCCTAGGCACCAAGGGTTCCACCACTACTTGCTCCACTCTTCAAGGCTCATCCATTTGAAGCGGTACCTGCTCCATTGTAGGAGTGGGCTGCTGCATTTGCCTTGCAGGTTGCGTGTTGATCATGGCAAACACTGCTTTGACCACCAATCATATGGTTTCAGCCGAGGGAGGTGTTGCAGGCACATCATTTGGTGCGCTGCTAGCCTCAGAAACCGAGCGTTCTGACGGCCCTACACCACTTTTGGTCACCTATACTTGTACAAAACACCGTTAAGCGACCAAATAAAATTGCAAAAAGCAATTATAGGAGCACGCATGTTCTTCAAACACATGTATTTTCATTCCTAAGTGGACATTCATGGGTTCTTTTATGTTATAACAATGACGCACAAACTTGTACTCACCACCCCTTAAAAGGATTCATCCACGAATTCATTTAAGTTGACCGAAAATAGTAGTCTGATACCAAATTATAACACCCCCTATCCGTCACATAGCATATAACAGAAGGTTGAGCCGGGCCCCGATGCCATATACCACAGACAGACCGGAAGGTTACTCAATGGAAACCATCCAACTAAAAATGAACGTCCTACACAGAGTACATTCTAGAGAAAGCAATTTAATAGTTGAAAGAAATAAAGAACCCTGCCAATAACATGAATGTCCACTACAAAACCCAACGCGAATGACGTACAATACACAAGTACATGGCCTTAAGGCCTTACAATAGTTTACTCAAATTACAGTGTTTTCCAAACCTTGGCACGCAGGCCGGTCACACATGAATAATGTAAGTAAACATTCAAATTAGGCCTTTGAGGGACAGCTCAGCAACAAGGGCTTTTGCCCATTATTTACCACATGGCTTCGCAGCACCTGCAAGCAACAATCCACAACACGGTGGCAAACAAAAGCAATGGTCAGCTATGCTGACCAAATTATAATGATCCCGCCCCAAACTCGGGGCGACGATGCTCCTTCCCTGAACTTTGTTAGCATAACCAAGTAGTATAGTGTAAAAACACTTCATCACAGGCGTAGGCAATCACGACCACACACCCCAGACTCTCAGGGCACATTCATGGTGAACACGGTCATAGTCCGCTGTCTCACCGCCACACCTTGGATGGCAATTTCTCGTGAGCATTTGGTCTTTCTTGCCACTGCCTAAGACCCTCCATCTATGCCAACGGTAAGTGCCATGTACCGTTAGGTCTCTTTACCGAACGACATAGAGCGGGTACGGTTCCGCCTAACCCGTTGCTCACACCGCCCTGTCACCTTAAGACATGGGCGCCGGTCAAACTTCCTAGAGTCCCAAACTGATCACACACTTCACGTAATCCGGTTATGTGCAAGTTGGCTCCCAGGCCACCAAGATGGCAGAATCACGCATCTGCCCAGTTTTTCGGGTGCACCTTGGGGTTAGTCCCCAAGGCTCCCTGTTGCAATCTACCGCGTAGAAAACCTGAAAAACAAATATCTACACGGAGTCTTCTCCGGCCATTCATGCAATTCAACATCACCGATCCAGACCAACTTGTTCGGGTAGTCTTCACACATCATGTCTATGTCCGTTTCTTGATTACAGACTCTACATGCTAAACAACGGGGACTATTCATGTCTAACCGAAGGAACGCCTGAAACTCACCGCAAACTCGGTAGAGCGGGCTTCCTATGCAAAGAAAAGAGGACTTCACATGTCCTAGGATGATAATCATTACCCTAGCATTCCTCTTTGGCGGCATGGAAATCTATGCAGATTAAAAGCACTGCAATGTCCTCGCCTCCATAGATCCGAAGTCGGCTTGCAATTTGGATCTTCGAAGCTCTGCCGGCGACCAGATCTAGTTTCCTTCTTCTACCTTGCTCTCCCCTCTCTGTAGAAGTTTATAAAGAGAATGCTTAAAGGAAATGAAGGCTGGCCAACCCTCTTGTCGGGTATATACCACCAAGAACAGCCCTGAGCTGTTAGATCCCAAAATAAGGAAATGAACGGACATGATTCGTACTTGAAAACCAAAACTTGGGACGAACACGGCTTGTGACACGCCCGTGTGCAAGGCTGTGTTCCCCATTCGCCGTCGAAACCGATGCTTCCCGAAAATAACACGGGCTATCAACCTGCCCGTGTCAGGCTTGACACGCCCGTGTCAGGCTTGACACGCCCGCGTCAGCCAGTAGACGCCCGTGTAGCTGGGCGTGTTCCTTCATTGGCACAGGACCAAAATGCTAGAAAGGGACACAGCTACTCAACACGACCGTGTCATATTTGACATGCGCATGTCGACCCGACATGGCCCGTGTGCTTACCCTGTATATCACACCCGCCATGGCCCGACTTCACCCTGTGAAAGACACAAGCCTGGGAAACACCCGTGTCTCAGGCCGTGTTCGCTGCTTGACGATCGTCGACTCAAAATCCGTCGACCTCTAGGCCAGATCGTTGACCCGAGCATGACACGCCGCTGGGACATGCCCGTGTCCCAGGCCGTGTAACCCCTACCAAGTTCCAAACTTGGCTCAAAGCGCCACCCGTCGCTCTTTTGAGTTTTGGGGCGTTACAGTTTCTCTCCAATGTTCCTGGGCTTTCAAGCGAGCGTTTCCGCAGCTTACATGCCCCATAGTCACGGGAGTGACCGAGGGGCGTGACTCTAGAAGAAAAATACTATAAATTTCAGACCTTGATAGAAGCTTGGGGGGGGAGAGTTTTTGGGAGTTGGAGTTCTGTATTTTCTACTTTATTTCTTGTAATTTCCATTTCCTAGTCTAGATCATATATTTTGTAAGCTTTAATTGAAGTTATTTTTTTTATTCAATCATGTCTCTCTCCTCCCTATTTTGTGATTCCCTAATAATGATGAGTAGCTAAACTTCATTTACAACATGATCATGATGAACCTTGGAATGAAATAAGCTTTTCAATTATATCAAAAATGTCAAGTTCTTTATTTTGCTCACGAACAATTTATCTTTGAATTTTATTATGTCAAATTCATATTTCATGGATATGTTCTTCGATCTAAGATCCGTATTCTAAATGACCGAGAGGTTGCGGATACGAGGAGATCACTCAAAGATAAATGGAGTTGCATGCACTCCTCGAGAGAGAACGACATTGATCTTCCGGATTGGAGTCAAATCCAATATTGGCGTTCACCACCTAAAGCGATCTTATGGATTTTGACTGGACGAGAGGTCTTAATCGATCAACCTAAGGTTAGTCAAAACCATGAGCTCGACAGAGACACTTTCATACATTGGGAACCTCCACAGTCAAGTGAGTAATTTAAGAGACTTACATATTTTATTTTCATGAATGTTTATTTTAGTCCAATGTAATTTTAGATCAAGTGCTAGTTTTCCCATCATCTAATTTCTCCTTATTAGTTTAAATGTTTACTTTCTCGTAATTCACAAAACCCACCTTTTGTATGATAAGATAATAGCTCTTTCTTGTGAGTAAGAGTACTCAACAAGCTCCGAGTCGAAATACGACACTTGAATCTATATTCCAGATGATAGATATACTTGCAGTATCGGTTTAGAATCACATACAAGCGTGAATTTTACTCATCAATCTCTCATAAGACACCTCAAAAGAGTCCCCAACCTATGATTGGCCACTTCCGTTTGCCCATCGGATTGCGGGTGATAGGCAGCGGAAAATAAAAGCTTCATGCCCATAAGGATCCACAGCGTCTTCCAAAAATAGCTAGTGAATTTGACGTCCCTATCCGAGACTATAGTATTTTAAACTCTGCGGTGACTAACGACCTTAAAATATATCTTAGCGATATGGTACGCGTCATTTGTCTTACTACACCGGACAAAGTAGGTTATTTTGGAAAATCGGTCTACAAATACTAAAATAGAATCATGTTGGTGTAGTGTAGAAGGAAGGCCTAATATGAATTCCATGCGCACATCTTCCCATAGTACAGATGTAATCGACAGTCGCGTGTATAGGCCTGCATCTGTCTTATTACCCTTACATACTTGACATACACAACAACTGCTGACAATTTTTCCGACCATCATCTTAAGCTTGGGCCAATAGAATTTCTCCTCTACTATTGTGATGGTCTTGTCCCTACAGAAATGTACACTCAACCCTCCACTATGAAGTTCCCATATAATATGGTGACGTAAAGATGATTGGGGAACACACAACTTCTCATGCCTAAAGAGATATCCGTCCCTAAGAATTTATGCGGATATAGTCATTGGGGAATCATCATGGTCGGATAAATACGCATCAACCATGTTTAAAAGCATCAAATAAAATAATAAAAGTCCAAATGAATATAAAATTATTACTAAAGCACTAAATAATTTTATATTCAAAAATATAAAATAAAACATGAAAACTAATTAAGCTTTGCACGCCGAGGGCGGAGGTTTTATTGTCGCGACCATTAGCGTTCTCTGAATCATCGTGTCACAAAAAGTACTTCAGTTGTAGCAATTCTGTCACATTGCTTGAGTCTTCCTGATCATCATGTGGTGGTGAGTAAGAGACATCAAAGGGAATGAGTGCATTCAAGTGCCCACATGAGGAAATTCAATTGGCCCAGCATGGACCAATTGTGTTTGGTGCACCAGCCACCACACTCATGAAAAAGTTAGTGTCCTTATCTAAGGATCTCTCTACACACACTCCGACCAAGGGCAAGTCTGTCAGCAGTGCTGACTTGGGTATCTCTGAGGCCATCACCAGCTTATTTTCTGCAAAGAAGACCACTGTTGGTAGAACTCAAGATAAACCAAGGTCTTCTATTAGCAAACTCACCTTCAGTCAGATTGTGGCTGGAAGAAACAAGGACAAGGAAGCTTCTCTTCCTTCTGAACAACGAACAACTAATCAATTTGCCAGACCAGCTCAGAAAAGAAGGTATAATATACATGAGTGTTGATGTTGTGGCAAAATCGGTCATTTTGCCTTAGAATGCTGCCACAATCCTACTGTACCAAGAGCTAGTGCTAGTCTTCCTATCAAAAACTATATTGGAAGGCAATTTATTTTTCAAGCTAACCAGAACCAAGGACCCAATAAAAATTGGGTTCCTAAGTTAAATTATATTATGTTTTGCAGGATAGTCCAAGTGCCCATACTCCTATATAGTACTTGGACAATGGATGTTCCAAGCACATGATTGTAATAAGGAGCAACCTAAAGGAGTACACTCTAGTGAAGGATGAACCTAAAGTAATCTTTGGTGGTTCAGAGAGAGGAGTCACCAAAGGCTATGGTATGATCACCAATGGCATAGTTTTCATCTCAAAAGTGGCTTATGTTAAAGGGTTGAAGCACAACCTGTTAAGCATAAGCCAACTCTATGATCTTGGCTATGTCATTGTATTCCATAAGGATGAATGCCAAATTAAAAGGTCAAGTGACCAAGATGTCATCTTCACAGGAACTAGTAGAGAAAATGTAAATTTTCTAAACTATCTATGTTTAAGTCAAGACTCCCCTATATGTCTAGCTGCAAATAAAAAGTCTCATACTGTGTACAATGGAACAAAAGGCTAGCTCATTTGAACTATAAGACCATTAGTAAGATCTTTAGTGAAGAGTTAGTAAGAAATGGTACTAAGATGAAATGCACTAAGGAGGGTATTTGTTCTGCATGCCAAAAGGGAAAACAGACCAAAGCTTCCTTCAAATTCATTGGGGCTAAAGACTCTATGAGGTGTTTATACCTCCTGCATATGGACTTGTTTGGTCCTATGGCTGTTCATAGTCTAGGTTGGAAAGTGTACACCATTATGGTTGTTGATGACTTCTCTAGGTTTGCATGAATTTTTTTTCTTAAGAAAAGCCTGAAACCCTTGATATCTTCAAGGCCTTTGTCAAACAAGTTCATAATGAATTGGACAGTACTGTGGTCAAAATCAGAAGTGACCATGGAACTAAATTATAGTCTGATGGCATGATAAGATTCTGTGAAGAGCAAGTGATTCATTAAGAATTTTCTTCTTCAAGAACACCCCAGCAAAATGGGGTAGCTGAGAGGAAAATAGAACTCTCATTGAAGCGGGCAGGACACTGCTAAGTGACACATCTCTCCCTTAATATTTCTGGGCTAATATACTAAATACTGCAAGTCATGTCCTGAATTGAGATTCCATCACCAAGGCTCACAAGAAGACTCCGTATGAGATTATGAAGGGCAGAAAACCAAACATTGCCTATTTCAGAATATTTGGAAGCAAATGCTATGTGCTTAACAATGGGAAATCGTGCTTAACTAAGTTTGTTGCGAAATCCTATGGTGCGATATTTGTTGTGTACAATAATCATATTAAAGCATATAGGGTCTACAACTTGAAAAATCAAGTTGTGGTATAGTCCATAAATGTAGTGTTTGATGAATCTACAATGATTAATAGTAAGCTATCAAGCTCCTCATCTAAACATGCAAGTATAAAACATGTGATAGACAAACTATCCATTAAGGAATCCTCTCTAGTTGTTCAAGATAAAGATGATGGGGTGTGCATTCCAGAAGAAGGACAAGGCTCACATAATGAGTATGAAGAACAACAAGCTCGAACCACTAAAGCTCATGTTGGTAAAGGATAAATTCCCCAAGTAGTTAGGTATCTAAGAGAACATTCCAGGCGCCGGATAATTGGTTATGCTTACTAAGGAGTTATAACCAGGAGCAGAAGTTTCAACACAGCAATGCATTAAAACTTCCTGTCACAAGTTGAGTCCAAAAGATTTGAAGAGGTCAACACAGACTAGTTCTAGATTGTGGCAATGCAAGAAGAACAGAACCTATTCAAAAGATGTAAGGTTTGGAAGCTGGTCTATAGACTACAAGGACATAATGTCATTGGAATCAAGTGAATCTACAGGAATAAGTTTGATGAAAAAGGCATTATAATCAAGAATAAAGCTAGACTGGTGGCAAAGGAATACAGACTTTAGAAGGTATTGATTTTGATCAAATCTTTGCCCCAGTAGCTTGGCTAGAAGCCATCAGACTGTTCCTTGTATATGCTGCCTAGAAGGGATTTAAAGTCTACTAGATGGATGTAAAATCATCCTTCCTGAATGGTGACTTAATGGAAGAAGTATATGTTGAATAGCCATCATGTTTTTTCAATCCTAACTCTCTTAATTATGTTTATTAACTTAGGAAAGCTTTTTATGTGTTGAAGAGAGCCCCTAGGGCATGGTATGAGACCATGTCTTGCTTTCACATTGAGAAAAAAATTCTCAAGGGGATATATAGACCAGACTTTATTCCTAAGTGAATCTAAGGGCAAGATCATATAAGTCCAATTTTATGTAGATGACATAATTTTTGGATCTACTGATATAACCTTTACAAGACATTTGACAAAATTATGCAAGGGATGTTTGAGATGAGCAGTATGGGAGAGATTATGCAGTTCTTAGGTCTTCAAGTAAGGCAGACTGAAGATGGATTATCTATCTTCCAGTTCCAGTTCACTAGGGAGTTAATTAAAAAATTTGGAATATATAATGCCTCCATATTGAAAACTCCCATGAGGGTAAGTATGTCAATAGACAAGGATAAGACAGACAAATCTATTAATGAAGCCTTGTATAGAGGCATAATTGGCTCCCTACTATAGCTTACTTCCAGTAAACAAGAGATCATATAAGCTACATGTGTTTGTGCTAAATATCAAGCTAGCTGTTAGGGGTCTCACTATTCTACTAATAAGAGAATTTTGAGATATCTTAAGGGCACACTAGATCTTGGCCTATGGTACCATATGAATATTAATTTTAAATTAATAGGGTATTTAGATGCTGATTTTACAGGCTGTAGAGAAGACAGGAAAAGCACATCAGGCACCTGTCAGTTCTTGGGAGAAAGACTTGTATCTTGGAGCAGTAAGAAGAAGACTTGTGTGGATATTTCCACTGCTGGGTCAGAGTATATATCAGCTGGAAGTTGTTGTGCTCAGTTGTTGTGGATCCAGCACTAGCTCCAAGATGACAATATAAAGATTAGTAATACTCCTATGTACTGTGATTCAACTAGTGTAATCTCTATTGTAAGGAATCTTATCTCACATAGTAGGACTAAACATATTGAGATTAGGTATCATTTTATTTGGGAGTATATGGAGAAGGAAGACAAATGTTTTGAATTTGTCCCTAAAAACTAACAAGTTGTAAACATCTTCACTAAACAACTAGATGAAGCTAAATTCAACACCTTCAAACTTGAATTGGGAATGTTTAATTTAGTCCAGGATCAGTAGCTCTCTACATGTTATTTTGCTTGTGTTGTTGCAGGTAGATCTAATCAGTGCAGGGCAGCAGAGATGAATTCGACTAAGTATAAAAGTGTCGAATGCGTTGAGTATATGCTCTCTAGCGTCGAGTACGTCGAGACAACCTCAGGCTTCAACTATGCTGAATCTATATTCATAGGTGCCGAGTGCATCGAATGGACCTATGCATTTAAAGTGTTGAGTGCATCTAGTTCACTTAACGCATGCTCACAGTGAGTCTATTTTGCGACTAGGTGTCGGGATTAAATCCCAGGTCATTGAACAATTCTTGATTAGGAACAGGTATGCGCCTCTTCCCCTTCTAAAATTGAAATAACTGTAAATAGAAGTATTTGTGTATAAGGAAGGTTGCATTTTTCATTGCTCTTCACTGCCCGAATGCAACGAATCAACTAAAGGTTTCGAAGATTCTCCGCAATTCACAATAGCAATGACGCTGAAAGGTTTAGATTTCCTATTCGAAGGTCCGAGCTGGTTCGTAATGGCTTCAAAGATGCGCGAGAAGAGGTTTAGTTCGTTCTCCATTTGCTCCAGGTCGCTGAACTAGAATATGTTCTGTTAGAGCCCTTCTTGCTATGGAAGATGGATGTACTGGAATTTAACTCCAATGCTAATGCTGACTCTTCTACCAGTTAGGTCAGGACAATGATCAGTGGCAAAAAGATAAAGATAACCCCTAGAAGAGTAAGCAAAGCGTTGCAACTACCAAAGTTCTCAGTATCAGATGTGGAAGAAGAATTGGATCAGTCTGATATCAGATCATTACTGAAGTGGTGTGGTCTATCTTAACACACCACTGGATCAATTCTAATGAAGGAATTAAATTTGAAAGGTAAGTTCTTGGATGATGTGATTGGAATGGCTTTATTGTGCAAGTCAGGCTCACACGACAAGATTTCCAAGAAAATGTTTGAGTTTCTGGCAATGATTATACTTTCTAAGAGAACCGATTGGGGAAGAGTACTGTTTGATAGGATGGTGGAGTGTATTGCTGAACCTAACATATGTAGAATTATATCCTTATTTTTGCTGAGAAGTGTTCTAGGGATCCTTAACACAAGGTTAGGAATTAAAAGCCATCATATCTAATGAATGGATTCAAAAATGCTAGACATGTGGGAAAGAGTCCTGCAACCTCAACAACAGTCAGTTACAATGAATAAGAAATCAACTATTATAGTTTAAAAAGAAAGCACAGACAGCAGTTCTTCAAAAAATACTGAGAAAGAGCCTTATGATCCTAATCTGTCTGAATCCACTAATGAGACCAGGAGGGACATGAGTGCCCATGTGTCAATCTCATCTGATCCTGCACTAAGAATCCAAGTTAGTAAAACTCGGTCTGAAGATCATGCAGTTGAGGAGGCAATGGATATACCTCCAGATGAATTTGCTGAACAAGTTACTGAAGGGATAGCGAACAAGATCTCTATAGATGTTGAGGGGGAGACTGTTAAAACAACAGCTCTTATTGAAGAGGACACTGCTCCCTTAAACCTTGCTCCACAAGGTGGATACTGCAACATCCCGATTCGCGCTAGGCTCCTTGTGCGCACTTTCAAGTCAAGAGAGCTTACTTGGGCTCAGGGTGCGCGGGCAGATAGGCTTGCACCTGAGCTAAGTGTCTAGACACTACCACACAGCGGTAGCAAGATACCGTGTGGCTGTAGTGGACGAGGTGTTGAGAGTGTTGAGTGAGCATGCAGGCATTGAGCATGTTGGGTAGACAAAAGGCGTTGAGTGCTATATCACGGAGATAGATAGGTACCATGCGGCTTTAGCGGCCGAGGCATTGAGAGAGTTGAGTGGACAAAAGGCGTTGAATGCTATCGCGCGGCGATTGTGTGATACCGTGTGGCGATAGCCGACTGATTTATTAGCATATGGCTTAGGAACTTAACGTCGGGCGTTAGGATTACTGTGGGTGATATGATGCCGGCCTAAGCATCGTCGCCGGGAAGCCCACAGATTATTACGTTCGCCCCTTGATGATTTAAAATCAACACTCGCACAGAAGGTTCTACAACGCACACTCCCCGCAATTTTATCACGATTATGCTAACGAACGGGTAGCCAAACCGTAGGGACCGAATAGAGGCTATAGGCCAATATCCATTCCAGCTAAAAGGATCAATATTAGATCCGACCGAGCGGGTTGTGCCAAAAGGGATCTACTAAAATTACGATCCGAAAAAATGGTAGATCTCTCCCAACAAAAAGCTACGAGGTTCGCCAAACCTTTCGAAAAATAAATCAATTAAGATGAACACGATTCAATCGAAAGAACCTACGATTTATTTTCAAGCTTCGAAACCCAACGCAAAAATTGGCCGCCACAAAAACTATCAAGAGGGAAACACTCTGGAGTAGAAGTTTCGTTACCCATGTCAGAATGGATGATTCCGACTTTCTCGCTTGGATCGCTCGTCCACGGTTCCGTCGGAGCTACGCCGGATGGAGCAAAGTACTTCCGTCGTCGTCGCGTCATGCTCGTGGTGGTGGGATGAAGACTTGAAATGGAAGGGGATGGGGTTCAGTTTTTTTTGTGGTTGGAAGTGGTGGATGAGAGAGGGGCTTGTGTTGGCGGTGGCTTGGAGTGGAGGAGGGTTGGTGGCCAAGTGGTGAAGGGGGGAGAGGGAGAGATGTGGGGGGCTAGAAGAGGGAGGAGGAGTTGGGTTGGCCGAACTTACAGAAGGAGAAAAAGGAGGAGACAAGGGGGGAAAGCTTTAGGGTTTTCAATATTTCATTCCAAATCAAAAGCATAATGAAAAATCCTAGGCCTTATATAGGCTTACAACATTGGTTAGGCTACATGCAACCCAAAAAAATAACATGCACTCTAAAGTTAAACAATAATGAAATAAATAAACAAGCTTAAGCAAATAACCAAAATTAATTCACCCAAATTAAATTGATAGTCATCCACTAATTATGAAGAAGTGGGCTTGCGCCGAGGGCGTAGGTTGTAGTGTCGCTCCACACGATCACCATGACGACGCAAGTATTTTGAAGGCGACAAAGGAGGGACTTCCGCTAGCATTCCATCATCCTTAGCAAGTTGTGGGACGATGTCTCCATGAATCCTCCACCGCTCGAAAGGACTCATCACTGATGAGTGGTCTCAAAGGTACCGGCGAAGAAGATCATCATCCAATAGAGCCACCTCCGATTCCGGGAGCCAAGAGTCATCAGAGGCGGGACGACCGCGCCATCGAATCAAGTAGCGGTGTACATCGCCATCTGGAGAGGGAAGCACTTCATCCTGTAGAATCTTGTCTGGCAAAAAGTGTGTCCGGGTAACCTGGGAAAAGCGATAGGCAATAAAGGAGGAAAATATTTTTCTTCAACATGCAACGTACCTCCGTTGGAGACCTATGGAGAGAGCGATCCAGTAACACCCTCAACCCCAAACCCAGTAGAACATGCAGTGGAGCTAAACGGACAGGAAGATAGTTCTTGCGGCGGAGCAACATATGACGTTAAATCTGAAACATTAAAAATAGGGGAAATACCTAAATCAGTTGGTAGTTCCAAAGAAAAGCATTGTCTCCTAATATCTTTAAAATCCGAAATGATCCCGCTCGCCATTCCGCTAACTTTTTTAAGGTGCCCGTAGGCAACCGTTCAGGGATGAGACGCACCATGACTAGATCGTCAACTTTTAGGTAAGATGCTCTCTTATGTACGTTAGCTTGAACTTGATAAGACGTGTATTGTGTGGTTAGCTTTTCCTTTATGTGCTTATGCAGATTATGAATATGAGAGGCAAAATCTAGTGCAAATTGACTTGATTTAAAAGATGGTGGTAAAGGGATCAAGTCGAGTGGCACCGACGCTTTATATCCGTGCACGATCTCATTCGGAGACAAGCCAGTGGACCTATTTTTGGAATTATTATACGCTAACTGGGCATGAGGAAGGAGAAGGTCACATGTACCCTTGTGGTCTCCCACCAGACATCGTAATAAACCACCTAAACTTCTGTTTACTACTTCTGTTTGCCCATCCATCTTCGGATGGTAGGCTGAGGAGAACAGAAGTTTGGTGCCCATAATTCTCCACAAGTTCTTCCAAAAATAACTAGTAAACCTCACATCTCTATCAGTAACTATAGATTTGGGGACACCTCGATGGCCAACTACTTCCTAAAAATATAATTGTGCAACGTGTGACGCATCGTTTGTTTTATTACATGCGATAAAGTAGGCCATCTTGGAGAAGCGATCCACGACGACTAAGATAGTGTCATGACGTCTAATCGTGACAGGTAGGCCTAGAATAAAATCCATACTAACGTTTTCCCAAGGTATGGATGAAATCGGAAGAGGGGTATAAAGTCCCGCATTGGTTTTGTTACCCTTGGCCAATTGGCACGCTCGACAACTACCGACGATCTTGTTAACCATTGCCTTAAGACCGGGCCAATAAAAATTGTCTTCTACTAATGTGATCGTTTTGTCACTGCTAAAATGAACACCTAACCCACCACTATGCAACTCCCAAACAATGAAGTGAAGTAGGGAGGAACGTGGGATGCATTACTTAGAGTGGTTGAATAAATAGCTGTCACGAAGGTAATAAGACGTAATGGTCGTAGGCGAATTGTCCTGAGTGGCTAAATAAATATCCTTAAAATCCGGACAGTGGACATATTCATCTTTAATCCTATCGAAGTCGATCACCTTAACTTCTAGCGTAGATAATAATAAAGAAACACGACTAAGAGTGTCGTCTACGCGGTTGAGAGTACCCTTAAGGTGTTTGATGATGAATGTGTACTCCTGAAGATAGGAGACCCATTTTGCATTTCGAGGGCTAACTTGAGTTTGAGAGTTAATAAATCTGAACGCTTCATGATCAGATAAAATGACAAATTTCTTAGGAAGTAAGTAGTGCCGCCAATATTGGAGGCACCGAATGACTGCGTAAAAATCTTGATCGTAATTAGAATAATTCAATTTAGGCCCTGGCAGTTTCTCACTGAAATACCCAATATGGTGGCCTTCCTGACTCAATACCCCGCCAATTCCCACACCTGACGCATCACATGATAACTCGAAGACTTTATTAAAATCCGGCAATCGTAGTAAGGGAGCTTCCGACATACGAGATTTAATGGTGTTAACCACTTTAGCGGCTGAAGCCGTCCAAGAAAATTCACCCTTTCTCATGCACTAAGTAATGGGGGCCATGATGCTGCTAAAATCTCGAATGAATCGGCAATAAAACGTAGCTAGGCCATGGAAACTCCTAACATCTCGAATATTGGCGGGCTTTGGCCATTCCTTAATAGCTTGGACCTTCTTGGGGTCAACATGTATGCCTTCCAAACTCACTATATACCCGAGAAACTCAACAGACGACACATGAAAAGTACACTTCTTAATATTGGCGAATAATTTCTCGAACCTCAAAGTGGTAAGGATAACCTTCAGATGGGCCTCGTGATCGAGCGTGGATGTGCTAAAAACTAAAATATCATCAAAAAACACCACTATGAATTTCCCATATACGGTTGGAAGACGTGAGTCATCATCCTAGAAAATTTGCTCGGGGCATTGGAAAGCCCAAACGGCATAACTAGCCACTCGTAGAGACCTTCCTTCGACTTAAAAGCTGTCTTCCACTCATCACCTTCCCTAATTCGGATCTGATGGTAACCACTTCTAAGATCCAATTTCGAGAATATCGTGGCACCCGTTAACATGTCCAATAAATCGTCCATGCGAGGGATGGGGAAACGATACTTAACAGTAATTTTATTAATGGCTCTACTATCCACACACATCCTCCAAGAGCCATCTTTCTTGGGAGCAGGCAAGGCGGGTACAGCACATGGACTCTTGCTATGACGAATGAATCCCCTTTGCAATAAGTCAGAAATTTGGGTGTGTAGTTCTAAGTGTGCGGAGGGATTTAACCGATAGTGATGAAGGTGGGTAAAGAGGAACCCGGGATGAAATCTATCGCGTGTTGGATGTCCCGCATGCGGGGTAACTCAGATGGAAGCTCGTCCGGGTACACATCCTTAAAGTCATCTAGGAGCTTTCTCAATGCTGGAGGTAAAGTCTCAACAGACGCCGCATCGTCCTTAGCCTGCAAACAAACTAAAGAATATATGACGCCATCCATAAAGGTGTTACGAGCCAATTCCTTCTTGACTATCAAACTTAATGCCTTCTTTTCGACCGGGACAATCGTATCATTAGAGGGGATCGAGGGGTCCTTAGGCGGAGTGGGTTTTATAGTTATGGTCTTGCCATTAAATTTAAATTCATAAGTGTTAGCCCGACCAAAGTGGGTAACATCATGATCATAAAGCCATGGGCGACCTAATAGAACGTGACAAGCATCCATCGGGATGACGTCGCACCAAATCTGTTCAGAATAAGCTTTGATGGTAAGGCGTACCATACAACGCTTTGACACTGGGAGGGATGACTTGTTTACCCATGCCACCTTATAAGTGTGAGGGTGCGGCTCAGTAACCAAAGACATTCGGGTCACCGCAGCTTCCGAAATGACATTCATACAACTTCCACTATCTATGATCAACCTACACCACTTTTCCCCACTCTTAAAATGCAACGAAAATATGTTCGTCCTATTCCAGTCATCTAACGCCCATGGAGTCGCCAGAATACACCTCATGACCATCATGTGAGAGTCATCCTCCAAGTCACTAGGCAGTCCTTCCGACTCGTTATGTTATCCTGCTTCGTAAATAAGATCGTTTGACTCACATGTGGAATCTAATAGGGCTAAAGGCTTGGGCTTAGTAGGACACTCACTAGCATAGTGACCTTGAATCCCTCAAGTGAAACAAGTAGCGTTTGATTTCTTGACCCGCCCTACTGGGACTCTCTCACCCATCGGGTTTCTACTATTCCTGGCAGTCACGACTATGGAGGTTGAGTCGGTGGACCGGATCTTCCCCGTGTCCCTATAGGTGGAAGTGGGAGGTGGTCCCAAGATGGACTTTCCCTTCTGAAACGGGCGAGAATTAATTTTATGCGCATTGTGTTTCTCAATATCTAATGCAGCGTTAAACGTGACTTGCAAGTTGGTGTGGCCAAATCGCATCAATTTTCCCCGGATGTCGGGGTTTAACCCCTTACGAAACCTAGAGAGGGTGATGTCAGGCATCTCTTTCTCTCCACACCTAACCATCATGTCCTTCAGCAGACTCATATACTCTGAGACCGACCTATTCCCTTGCTTAAGGGTAGCCAAATCGTCAAACATCTGTGTTCGATGATATGTGGGGACATACTGCTCTGTCAGCAAAGCCTTCATGTCTGCCCAAGTAATGGGTAACTCTCCATTATCGACTCGCAGACGCCGCTCCTCATTCAACCAAAATATTTTCGCTCTACCCAACAATTTCATCCTTGCCACGCGCACCTTATCCGCGTCGTTCAGATTGTACCACTCGAAATAACACTCAATCTCCATAACCCAGTCTTGGAACACTTGGGGTTCTCCCAATGCATCGTATGATGGGGGTTTGACGCGGACGACCCTAGTAAGATCAAACTCGTATGGTGCCCGCGGGGCGTGTTCGTGATTATGGTGGTTATCAAGGTTATTATTTCCTTCTGCCCGTTGGTTTGCGGGTTGATTACGGGGATTCCCAAGGTGTAATCTCATCGCGTGCAGTGTCTCCCTAATAGCCGTCATTTGTTCCGTGAAATCCTGACGGAGTTCCTCAAGTGCTGTGAGACCGTGACCCGCATCCTGTTCGTCCTCCATATTTGAAGAAGACGGGGAATACTCCGTGCCTAATCTAGTGCGCATACAACTAAAAGAAGTTGTTACCAGCGAAGGTGACACACAGAAGGAATTGTTCCCGCTAAGATAACTAAGGCCGAAAATATTTTTTGAGAATTTCTGGAAGAAAATAATGCGCAGATTATTAAAAAAAAATTTTGAAAATTTTTTTTTGCAGAAATACAAAAATTAGGCCCCTATTGGCAGACCCGGAAATTTTTTTTTGTAATTTTGTAACTAAACGTGCAAGATAAGTGTGTGCTAACAACAGGGGGAGGGAGCCAATTAGGAAATTGACTGGAACCTCCCTCTGATACCAAGTTGATGCCAGCCTAAGCATCGTCGCCGGGAAGCCCACGGATTATTACGTTCGCCCCTTGTTGATTTAAAATCGACACTCGCACAGAAGGTTCCACAACGCACACTCCCCGCAATTTTATCAAGATTATGCTAACGAACGGGTAGCCAAACCGTAGGGACCGAATAGAGGCTATAGGCCAATATCTGTTCCGGCTAAAAGGATCAATATTAGATCCGACCGAGCGGATTGTACCAAAAGAGATCTACCAAAATTGTGATCTGAAAAACGGTAGATCTCTCCCAACAAAAAGCTATGAGGTTCACCAAACCTTTTGAAAAATAAATCAATTAAGATGAACACGATTCAATCGAAAGAACCTACGATTTATTTTCAAGCTTCGAAACCCAACGCAAAAATTGGCCGCCACAAAAACTATCAAGAGGGAAACATTTTGGAGTAGAAGTTTCGTTACCCAAATCGGAATGGATGATTCTGACTATCTCACATGGATCGCTCGTCCACGGTTCCGTCGGAGCTACGTCGGATGGAGCAAAGTTCTTCCGCCGTTGTCGCGTCACACTCGTGGTGGTGGGATGAAGACTTGAAAGGGAAGGGGAGGGGGTTCGGTTTTTTTGTGGTTGGAAGTGGTGGATGAGAGAGGGGCTTGTGTTGGCAGCGGCTTGGAGTGGAGGAGGGTTGGTGGCCGAGTGGTGAAGGGGGGAGAGGGAGAGATGTGGGCGACTAGAAGAGGGAGGAGGGGTTGGGTCGGCCGAACTTTGAGAAGGAGAAAAAGGAGGAGACAAGGGGGGAAAGCTTTAAGGTTTTCAATATTTCATTCCAAATCAAAAGCATAATGAAAAATAATAGGCCTTATATAGGCTTACAACATTGGTTAGGCTACATGCAGCCCAAATAAATAACATGCACTCTAAAGTTAAACAATAAGGAAATAAATAAACAAGATTAAGTAAATATCCAAAATGAATTCACCCAAATAAAATTGATAGTCATCCACTAATTATGAAGAAGTGGGCTTGTACCGAGGGCGGAGGTTGTAGCGTCTCTCCACACGATCACCATGACGACGCAAGTCTTTTGAAGGCGACGAAGGATGGTCTTCCGCTAGCATACCGTCATCCTTAGCTGCTCAGTTGGTGATGAGAGCTGTTAGGAAAGCTCTTTATCAAGGGGGCTGGGTTCGAGGCCTCGCCCCAACATCCCGCCGTGCTGAGAATAGGCGCGGTCATGGGTGGGGTGCTTGGGCTGCAGCCCGGCAGTGGTCGTCAGAACGTGGTCCTCTGGCTAGGCCAACCGAGCGGGGTCGGCTTGTGGCTACTGCATCATGATATCCTCGGGAAGATATCTTGCGGTGGTAGAAGGTACCCGATCAGCGATAGAGGTACAGGTTGCGGCACCTGAGTGGGCGGTTCCAACAGTGGCTTGTAGAAGAAGTATTTTTGGGGGATATCGCACGATGATAGTAAGCTATCGCACGACGTTAGCTCCCTGATCGGAAAAACCCTAATTCTATTTGGCCTCCCATATATATAATCATCCAAGTCTTAGCCGCCAGGTACTTTCTCTGAATTTTTTGAGATAACGACTACGATGGAGCTTTTCTTAGAAGACAAGGAATGGAAGGAGGCGAATGTGAGCCAAGGTCGACAACATCATGAAGCGAAGGACAGTGACGAGATCCACGGCTGGAACCACCAGAAATTAGGCGAGCTTCCTACCCTCTCCCTTGGTGCTTGATCTGTAGTTATTTTCTAGGAGAGATGTCGACACAAAAGAGTTTGACTTGTGAGATGAAGATCTCCTAGGTAGAGACCATGCTAGGGTCTATGTCGTAGAAATTTGATGTATTCAACCTCTCCTCTCTTCTTGTGAAGATAGTGGACTTGGTTTCATGAAGAGAAATGGTTTATTAATGTTGAATAAGAGAGGAGGAAGTTTGGTATATTGTTTTGATTAAATGCCTAAAGGAAGAAGATGAACCGATGTCGTTCATCATGCTTTATGATGCATGTAGAAATCTATTTTCTTAGCGCAACGAACTTCAAGGCCTTTTTCGGGTATGTTACGGCCAGACTTGAGCTTTTGACTAAACAAAAAACTCATAGCCCTTGGAAACGTGATTCCAACGGATGGTTACACATTTTCATACGTGTCCAGAAGACTCGGGATTGTCCAGTCGAAGTTGCTGTACACTCCAGTCTTAAGTACATGTTGTTCTCTGGTTAGTGTGGATCCGGGTTTGAATTTGGAAGAGAGGTCATAAAAAATTAACATTAAGATTTACTGAACTTAATTTATAGATGTATGTGATAAACAAAGGTCTAATGAGATAGATTCTTTTGAAAGTAAACAAGGTTGAGGTTTTGGTAAACTTAGGCTATATATAATCGTGATAAATAAATGATTTGACGGAATATGATTTGCCGATGGTTTGAGGGAGGTTGACAAACAAATGGTTTGGACAAGCTAGTGAACAAATAAATTAATACATTTGATTGTACAAATGATATTCCTGTGGAAGCATAATTAATTGTGAATGCTTGACTATAAAAAGGAATTTGATGAGGTTAATGCGTGGCCATGTAGTTTGATGATTAATGAGATGTGTTTAGTAGTCCACTGCTTAGAGTTGTGTCTCACTACGGGTAGCAGTGTGAGTTTGTGTAATGTGTAAGGTGGCTTGCCAACTGTGTAAATGATTAACCCTTGTGTGGTATGGAAATGTGGAAGGGTTGAAAGTGCGTGTGTGTTCGCCGCACTAGAATGATGTGTTGATAAGGGACTCGGTTTGGAGCCCTTGCGTGCTGTTGAGTACGATATGTGATTAAATAAAAGGGACTCAGAGTTGATCCCTTATATGTGAAATTGCATGTCGTGCGAGATGACATGCAATGAAATAATCCTTGGTAAATGATAGTATGAGATGTCCACGGGCTCGCTAGTCGTCACACCGACGGGAGTTGAAACATAGACTTTGGGCAGTTGGGCTTGGTCCTCAATGCACATTCTCGGTGCTCCTTCTGTGCCAAGTGGATGGATTGGATGTGTCCTCGGTCATCATTCCAGAGGCCCGTTCCATGCCACACCGGTTGGCCAGATTGGGATTCATTCTTGGTGCACATCTACCCAAGACCCCTCTGAGCCGTAGTATTCAAATGAGCTCTGTTGTTGTGTTCTTAGCGTTGAGGTTCTTAGCGTTGAGGCTTATGGAGGCCTAGGCTTGGCAGTGCGGAGACCTGCATAGTAGTGGAAAGCCCGTTCCACTATAATTGTCTGGCCACAACGGAAGATGCCTGAGAGGTTAGCTACTTGCTTGAAAAGTGGGAACTACAAGTGTGTACTGACATAGCAGTTGCATGTGTGTGAGCATGGGTGAGCCATCATAAGTCATTCATAATATAACATTGCACCGTATAAGATCCTTATCATATAGGTTTGTATGGGCACTCTTATATGATGAGTTATTTTACAGTTAAGCTGAACCTTAACTTATATGTCTGTACGGGTATTCATATAAGTTGAGTTACTTTCCTATTGTAGGACTTTACTTGTATATTGTTGTTGATTATAGAACTGTTGGTGTAGATTAATATACATAATTGTTGTAGTTTCTTTGATATACTCTGATATTGATTGGTATTATACTACCTACTTGTACTACTGTTTATATATATATTGTACCCTCTTATTTTCTTCGCTCGATGCCTAAGAGTCATTGGGGGTGCTGATGTGATAGCCAATTAGTCTTTATAACTAACGGTTGATACGTCTTCCTTTTTAGGAGGAAACCCCGTAGTTAGAGTAGCAGGTTTTGCAGGAAGGCTGCAAGGCCAGGGTGACGGAGCCTAAAGTGACGGTACCATCGGTGTTGTCAGTGACTGATGTGAGTTTTGAGATACTCATTTTGTAACCTTCATGGCATGTTGTACTCTGATTTTATAGAAGCCTTGGTTGCTTCTTATTATTTACTGTACTAGTTGGACATTATATACTTAAGTGCATTTTGACTTCTGCTTATATTTTTTTGTTGGGTTGACAATGATGATATTGGTTTTTGCCGGCATGATATGCATCTTGTGGTACAGGTTGACTCGTGTGTCAGCGCTACCGCAATGCGGCTGTTCTGGGCATAAGACTCCCCTCGGTCATGTCTTATGTTCTAGGAGGGGGAGCTTACAAATGGTATCAGCTTGCAACGATCCTCACCTAAAGAAGTCAAGGAACAATGGTGTCACCCCCGCTCGATTGGTCAGTTTGCGGACAAACTAGGGCTGATATCGAGTTAGGTTCGAGCGATTTTGGCTCGGCTCCGAATCGAAATTTTCGACTCGAACTCGGCTATAAATCGACTCAAAATCGAAATTTATTTTGAGTCGAGACGGCTCCACTCGAAATGGCTCGATTATGAGTCGGCACGAAATTGAATCAAGTAGGCTCAAAATCGAATCAAGTCGGCTCGAAATTGAGCAATTTTTCATTTTTTTCCTAGTTTGCTCAAAATTAAATTGGTCCGCCAATAAATTTAGAAAATGAAACACTTAAAGCCTTCATTCTTTTCATTTATGTTTAAATTTTGTTATTTTTAATCTTAAAATAAGAATATACTAATAAATACATAATTTTTTTATATAATTCAAGATGATTCGAATCATATTTCGAGCGATTCAGGGTTGTCTCAAAATCGACTCGAAATCAGATTCGAGTTAAATTCAATCGACTCAAATTGAGTCAAACCAATTTTAACTGATTACGATTCGAATCAATTTTTGAGCGATTTTCGATCGACTTTCGAGTTTCAAATAATATGCCCAGCCCTAAGAAAACTGACTCAGCGGAAGTAGTGTTGTGCCCATATGTAATTCACACTAATTATGTCCAGTCACGACCCTACGATTAGACAACATGACCTTAGGTTTGTACCTTTTGTGTAGATCTCGCCTAATATAGATCCAGTAGGGGGCACTCCCTCCCCTTCCTTACCCACTCAGTTTCAACAGTCGGAGCTAGGACAGATGCTCTCGGCTATTTTATACATGTTTAGGTCTCCACAGGCTCTGGTGAAACAACAAAACACAAGCTCTAATTGGTTAAGCACGTTCCTGACTCTCTCTCCACTTGCCTATCATGGGACAGAGTAGGCAGTGAGTACGGAGGAATGGCTCGACTCAGTGCAAGAACTAATGGCAGGAAACAAATCTCCAGCCAATATGGCTGTGCCATTCGCCATGTCAGTATTGGAATCCCACGCCAAGAGGTGGTGGAAGCCCCTCATGTGCTCCACCTTTCAAGGCCAGATGTACATGAAGATTAGTTGGATTGAGTTTACAGAAGCCTTCTTGGAACGCTTCATCCCTTCTACCGCTCGGGATGAACGTGAAGAAAGATTCATGTAGCTGAATCAGGGATCCAAGACTGTTACAGAATATCAATGAGAGTTTCAGCATCTCACTAGGTTTTGCTGACGCATACGAGTAGAATGACAGGGGTATGCTAAGCGATTCTACAAAGGCTTGTGGGATCCCCTGAGGTAAGCCCTTTTGTTTATAGCAAATTCAAGCTTAGCAAAGATAATTGATATGGAAAAAAGGCTGGTGGAAGATCACTTGGGGAGTAATAAGAGACTTACTGAGGGTGTGATGGATGCCGGTCGTAGCTATTGGAATATGTTGTGTAACAGAGGTAGATAAAACAATAGAGGCGGGGGTCGCGTCCATCAGAATTTTAAGATGGAGCGTCCGACATCACATCCAGCACTACCTGCACCACCATAAATGCATCTGCAACCCAGGGAGCAATATGAGCGAGTCTGCTTCCAGTGCAACAAGCCGGCCCACATACGTCGCTACTGTCCATAGCTAGGTTGAAATCCTCCCCCAGCTCTTCCTCCGGCAGCTCCACGAGGACAGGGACATATGCGTGGTTGAGGATGAGGACCACGAGGAAGGAACCCCGGACCTACTTGGGATCAGGTGTTTTTGCTGGAAATGGCGCAGGAATGGAATCCTCAGGATGCAATTGTCGGTATGTTGTGATTTAATTACTATGTTATAAGCATTTACCTTTAAATAGTCTAAGATATACTAAGAGTCTATCATGAGTCTGTATAAATGATACTTAGGCACCGTGATGGTTGGTGGGAAACCAGCTTACACTCTATTCAATACTGGTGCCACACAATCGTTTGTGTCGGCAGATTTCGTTAAAGACCTAGGAGTGTAATACTTCACCAGTATTACTCGGAGAGTACATCTTCCTGATGGCTCTGACATGACTGCATCCGCAAAGTGTAATTTTGAGGTACTTCTTGGAGGATAGTTCTTTAAAACCCTTAAAATAGTGTTGAGAATGCCAAAATTCGACCTCATTATGGGCATGACATAATTAGATTGGCACCACGCCACGATTCGAGAGGTGGACTTTCATAAAATGGCATTTAGCTTGAGGTACAATCTATATGAGTTCACTGTGATGTCGTTTGTCTAACAAATACACCTTAGGCGTTCATTAGTTTGATGAACATTATGTTTGAGTCATATCTATACTTCTTCGTCATCATCTTCATCGATGACATTTTGTTCTATTTAAAGATAGAGGAAGAGCATTTTGAACACTTGAACTTGGTGCTGAAGAAGTTAAATGAGCATACCTTGTTTGTGAAGTTCAGTAAGTGTGAAGTTTTGCTCCGAGAAGTTGTCTTCTTTGGCTATGTGATCAGTGGTGCTAGACTAGCTGTGGATCTGGCCAAGGTGCGTGCTATGAAGGAATGGTCGCCTTTGAATTCTGCGGTCGATGTGCAGAGTTTACATGGACTTGCAGGATATTATCGCAAGTTCGTGAAAGGATTCTCAAAGTTATCCATTTCTCTCACTGCTCTGACAAAGAAAGGTGTGCCATAGTAGTGGATACCCCAGCGTGAAGCTGCATTCCAAGAGCTGAAAGGTACACTTACCACCACACCCATCCTAGCTCTTCCATCTGGGAAGGTAGGATTTCAAGTTTACACAGATGCATCATATCAATGGATTGGAGCAGTATTGATGCAGCATGGGCATGTGATTGCTTATGCTTCGAGGCAACTGAAGAAGCATGAAGCTAATTACCCAGTTCATGATTTGGAATTAGGGGCATTGGTGTTCGCGTTGAAGTTTTGGAGGCACAATCTATATGGGATCCATTGCGAGATTTTATCAAACCATAAGAATCTAAAGTATGTTCATACTCAAAAGGAGGTGAATCTGAAGCAGCGGCAGTGGTTGGAATTTTTTGTGTGATTATGAGTTTACATTAAAATACCACCCCTGAAAAGCAAACTTCGTTGCCGATGCTTTGAGCAGAAAGGTACCAGAATTGAGCCCTGAGTCTCGGTTTATGAGTATGTAATTAGCTCGAATGCTCGAGGAGGTGGAGATCATGCTGGTGTACAAAGATCATTCTGAAGAGTATATTGAGTACCTATCTGCTTTGAGTATAGTATGTGACATCTGAGATCGTATTCGGGGGAGCAAGGGAAGGATGCAGCTCTGCCCCTTGTAATTAAGTCAATTGAAGATGGAACTACTGAGGAGTATACACTAATAGATGTCCTCGTCCATTTCTGTAGCCGACTCTACATCCCCAAGGGCGAGGAAATCTGGGAAGCCATATTGAGAGAGGCACATTGCTCCAAGTATTCGGTGCACCTCGGGATTTCCAAGATGTATAGCGTCTTGAGAAATACCATGTTCTAGCCAGGGATGAAGAGCGCAGTCAAGTATATTATTACACATTGTGAGGCATATCAGATGGTCAGTGTGGAGTGCAAGAGCCCCGAAGGATTATTACAGTCATTGCCCATCCCTGAGTGGAAGTTCGAGGATATCTCCATGGACTTTGTTCACGGGTTACACTTACCACCACACCCATCCTAGCTCTTACATCTCTTGATGAATGTGGCAAGATTTATACCTTTGAAGAAGGAGGCACATGCGGATGTTTTATTGCGGCTCTTTGTGGAGCAATTTGTACGGTACCATGGCGTGCCTAAGACGATAGTCTCTAATCGTGATGACCGCCTTACCTCCAAAGAGTGGAAGGCAGTACAAACATATATAAGCTCTCGCCTTACCTTTAACACAGCTTTTCATACCCAGATGGTGTAACACTGCAAATCCCAAGTTTGGGTTCAAGGTGGGTGACAAGGCCTGGGACACGGGCGTGTCCCAGGGCATGTCCTGCTCTGTATGGCTGAGCAGCCTGTCGAGTGCTCGATGAACTACACTCGACGAGTTCTCTAGAGGGATCATGCCCTGTGATACGGGCGCGTCCCCCTCTGGTCATCGAATTTTGCTCGAAAAAGCGCACGCTAGAGGAGTTTCTATTATCGTGTAAGGGCACACGGCCTGTGACACGGGCGTGTCACATGCCTGGGTCCTTTTCTAGATTTGGCCTGGGCCGTGAGGCCTGGTGAATATGGGCAAGATACGGGTGTGTATCTGTGAAAATAGCAGTGACACGGGCATGTCACATGACCGTGTCTTGCTCGGGTTGAGATGGTTGTGTACCACCTAAGGTACACGGTCTAGACACGGGCATGGCTGAAGGCGTGTCAGGTCACACGGCTTGTGATACCTGTATGTCACATGGCCATGTACTCTTCTGGATGAGTCGGTTGTGTGCCGCTTAAGGTACAGGGCCTGTGACACGGGCGTGTCACAGGCCATGTCAGCCAAAAATTAGACTTTTGTGGCAAAATTGTGGCCGTCCATTTTCTTCTGCTTGGATCTGATGGCTCAAGCTCCTCCCTGCTGCTTGAAGGCCGAGAATGAGAAGGGAATTCCAATTTTGATCTTGGCCACTCTCTTTCTAAGAAACTAGAGAGAAGAGAGAGGAAGGAGGAGGAGGAGAGGGGAGCCGGCCACCGGTGGAGCTACTGAGTTCCGATTTGAGATCCGAGGCTAGCGTTGTGGAGGCAAGTCCACTTCGGTGCTTTCTGGCTGGCTAGAATTCCATGGCTCCAAAGCAATCGTCAAGGGTAATGATCTTCCTTCTTTGACATATAAAGTCCTCCTTTTTGGCATGTGCATAGATTTCCCCCACCAGAGAGTGGATTGTGAAGGGATTACCTTGGGTTGATTCTTAGAATCCCCACTAGTGTTGCATACAGATCCGGAAAATGGAGTACGGAATAGTCATGCTGTGTGAAGCCCATCGAACAGGTTGGTCTGGATTGGTGATGTTGCATTTACACACCGGAGAAGACTCCGCGATGAAACATGTAGTTTATGGAGTCGATGGGTTGGACCTGTGAAGGAAAATAGCAGGAAGTATAAGAGTGGTAGTCCAGGAAAAGAACCTTGTGATGCATGTGATGCTTGATGGGTTCTGCCTGTGAAGGGTAGTAGCAGGAAGTACTGGTGTGGAAGCCCAAGAAAATACCCGTAAGTGCTTGTGTTGTATACTTGAAAGACCAGTGTTTCTGGCACTACACATGGCTGCAGGAATTGCTGGTCACGTGAGCCGGCTAAGGTTGGGGCTAGGGACGGAAAGTGAGTTCTGTTGTTAATGCTGGGCGTGGCTCCTAGCTAACCTGTGATTGTAAAGCCAGTCTGTGGTGGACATTGTGGCTAGTGTGAAGCCAGTCCATTGTGGAAAGTATGGCTATTGTGAGCTTGATGATCTCTTGAAAAGGCCTGGTGCCGAACAGGAAAGGTGAAAGCAACACACGCCTTATATTTAGTCATGAGTATGTTGGTATTCGGTGATGGCATGGCGACTTGAGCAATGGAGGGTGGTTGATCTGTACCTGCGTTATGTCTGTCCGACTCGAAGACCTGAAAGTGCGGTCACTTGGAGCGCATAATTAGAGTCTTAGGCCTCCGCGTCGGAAAGAATAAATGCTCAATTTATCGTCAGGTGTTGGACCTGGAACGGTGGTGGGACCCTGGTTTGCCGGTACAAAAATAATGAGCCCTGAGTGCATGAACCGTCAGACCGCGTGGATGACATTTGTGATGGAATGTTTGTTCGTGAGAGCACAATGTGTGATATCTATATATTTGCATATGAATTTCTACGTCTGTAGGGAAGGAATACCACTGCCCCAGGAAAGTGGTAGGGTCGTTATAAATAGGTCAGCTAAATGCTGACCGTTCCCTTGTTTGCCACCGTTGGGTGGGCTGTCCTAGTACTGGTGATGGAGAGCCGAGCGGGACATATAAAGGCTGAAGTCCCTACTGCTGCTGCAACTACTACTGCTAGCCGTTGAAGGCTATGCTGAAAATGTTATGTTTTGTTTATGTGTGACCGACCTGCGCGCTGATGTTGGGAAGCCACTCTTGTAAAGAGCAACTGTAAGGCCATAAGGCCAAATGATATTGTATTTGATGTACATTCCTATATAAATGTGGGTGTTTATATTAGTGGACATTCATGGTTGGAGTTCAGTATTTCTATTAAAAGCTTCCGCTAGAATACTATGAGTTAGGATGCGCAACTCTGATATCAACTTGTGACTTCGCCGCCTGTTTTGTGGTATATGATGTGGGGCCCCGGCCGGACCTTCTATTATATGTTATATGAACGGATGTAGTCGTTATAATTTTGGTATCAGCTGTCTCAGTCTTTCTCTTTCGAATTCATGGTAAAATTCTTTTATGAGGTGGCGAGCATGTGTACGTGCGAACCGCGTTAACACTAATGAACTCTTGAATGTCCACTTAGGAATGCAAATACACTTGTTTAAGGAAACTACGCATTCATATATTGTTGTTAGTGCTTGTGTGGGGTCGCTAATGTGTGTGTCTTATGCACCAATAGGTGACTCGGATTGGTGCTGAGCAGTCGGAGCCCCAGCATTCTGATGAGAGTATGACACCAGCTAAGGTGCCTCCACCTCTCCTTCTGCGGAAACTGTCCGCTTAGTTGCTGAGGCCTTGTTTGCGATGATTCAGCCACAGCCTACTGGGCAGGTGCAAGGGAAGGCACAGCCGTCATTGTGGCCAGAACAGGTTGCGGCGAGGCCAGAACAGCTTGATCCTCGAGCAGCTGAAAGGCTGTTGAAGCAGTTCATGAGCTTCAATCCCCCTATATTTATGGGTATGGGATCCCCTACACAGGCGGAGGACTGGTTGTCACGCGTCAAGCGTATCTTGACGAAGATCATGACGGAGGAAGATCAGAAGGTCACCTTGGCCACCTTCTTATTGGAAGGAGAGACGCAGCTATGGTGTGACAAGATCGAGTTACACCACTTATAGCGCAAGAAGTTAACACAAGTGTCGATTGAGGAGTTCTCGCGACTATTCCTAGCCAAGCACCTACCAGCGGCACAGAGCATTGCCATGGAAAATAAGTTCCAACGGCTAACGCAAGGAGAAGATAGTGTGGAGACGTACCTACATGAGTTCACACGGTTGGGACGGTATGCGGGCTTCATTTTAGCTGATGAGCAGCGGAAAACCAATAGGTTCTATGAAGTATTACGGGATGAGTTGCGATTCCTGCTTTCGAGTTCAGTGAACCAAGGGTTCCAGGCGTTGGTTGATACTGCGAGTGCGCTGAAGAAGGACATGCAGAGGGTGGAAGGAAAGCGGTCATTGGTTGTGACAAAGCCGGAGTTCAAGGCGCCTCGACCTGAGAAATCGTATTATAAATAGAAATGGGGCAAGAGGTCCAAGTCGTCTGGACAAGCTCCTTCTACAGTTGCATCGGGTGTAACGTGGGCGGCCACTTTGAGGGCGGAGACTGGTACTTGCTTTACTTGTGGAAGAGTGGGGCATATCGCCTGTGATTGTCGGGTTGGTCCGCCAAAGGGAGAAAATAAGACATGAGTTGTAACATCCCATTTCCAACTAGACCCCTAGGAGTGGTTTTGTCCATGACTAGGTCATGACAAACCCTAGGAAGCCAGGAATGGGCCAAGAGATAGGAGACAAAATGTGGAAAATCATCATGGTCTACAAATAGTAGAACTCTGAACAATGGATTAGGATGACCATGGGCTACACCTTGACCCCAAGACCCTACCACAACACCCCCTAATACCTTGGGAGGCCCATTAGAGCCATAAGGACCCATTGGGGTCAACCAAAGAGGCTCAGTTGACCAAGGTCAACCCTAGCCCTAAATGGGTCAAACTAGCCTACTTAGGGTCAATTGACCTACTCCTAGCCTAGAGGACCCCACTCATGCCCTCCTGACCTTAAAGTGAGGTCAATGGGTCACCAAGGACCCAATGGGGTCAACCCAAATGGTTATGTTGACCCAAGTCAACTCTAGCCCTAAAATGGTCAAAGTGCCCTTACCAAGGGACATGTGACCCCCAAGATGCCCAACCAACCCTATTCAAGTCTTCCTAGACCTTAAGAGAGTCCAATGGGTCACCAAAGACCCAATGGGGTCAACTCAGAAGATCAAATTGACCCAGGTCAACCCTGACTTAACCAAGTCAAACGTAGCCCAAAAGCGCTAACCCAAGCCCAAGCCACTTCTTCCTTAGGCTAACCTCACTTTCATAATCATCATGACTAAGTGGGCTGCACTCAGCCTATGGGGTTGACCAGTCAACCAGGGTGACTAGGAGAGAGAAGGGAGCTTCCATCCATGTTAATGGAGGAGAGAGAAGATGGGGGAGAGGAAGGGGAGAGCGGAGCCGGCCAAGGGAGGGTAACAACCACCTTTAATGGCTTCAATCAACTCCTCTAGGGAAGAGGAGTTGATTCCAGACGTTTCCCGGCCACCAAGGGGTGGATTCAGCCCCCCCTCCACTCAACCCGATCAACACCATAAATGGTGTTGATGGGAATTGAAGAACCAGCCGCCCCCCTCCCCAATTGCCATTTAAACACCATCAGTGGGCAGAGGGGAACATTTTCGAACTTTTACCTGGAGGAGACAGGTCATCCCACTGTACTGTTGCAGACGCCGAGCGCCGCCGCCATCAACAATGGCATCCCGCCGCTCCACCCGCATTCAGGCCGCCAGGAAGGTCCTCCCCCTCTCCTTAACTCACGGGTAGATCATAGGTCTCCTTAGGTTCAAGTTTCGGGCTCAATTGAGCCCGATCAAAACCAAGCTTTTCATGGTTTTTGGCTAGAAATTTTCCTGCTAGAACCGCCGGAAAACGACCCTCCGGCGGCAGAGCCGCCGCCTGGCGATAGCCACCACCTCAACGGAGGTGGTGGTGGCGGTGGCCGGCCGGGGAAGGGGCTGGATCGCCGGCGGCAGGGCTTGGAAACGGCTCCTAGGCGGTATGGATCCTGGCCATTGGCTCAATGTAGAAGATGATGGGATTCCGTCGAATCTGCGTCAAGATTCGTGCTTCTCCTGATTCTAAACTATAGGATATTAAATTTTGTTATTTTGATTTATGTCACAGTTTTAGTATTATTTGGTTTTAATTTTTAAAAATACCTAGGCTCATCTGGTGGGAAAACATTCAACATGAAAGTTGTAGTCCTTTGTGCCTACTTTATTCTAAAATTTGTTTCAACCCATTTGGGGGCATGGGCTGACCAGGGCACCCATTATGGTGGGACATATACTTAGGTCTAGGCAGCCATTAAACTGAGTGCCCACACTTCATCCCTAGTCCAAATCAATTGCAATTTTGGCAGGGAGCCTAACCTAGCTATACCTACGACCTGCCCAAAACTCAGAATTTTTGGACACACTTTTCCTAAGATTTTGCTTTTATTTAATAAAGTTAGGGTAATTTAATTAAGTGGTCAAATGACCTCCAAACCCTCCCAAATTTTGGAGAGTGGTCCCTGGCATCAAGACCTAGTTCTATACAAAATTTCATATCATTTGGATATGTTTTCGTCAGGGAATCACCAAACCCTAGTTTGGCCTTAAGAGGGTATTTTTGATTACAATTGCCCTATGGACTTAGGGTGGTCCCCTCCACTCAACATAGGCTGAGGTTTTGGACACTGACCTGACATGGCTAATGTCACCCTCTTATTTAAAATGGGATGATTTAGGCTTGATTCACCATAGGGTTCAACCACAAACCCTAAGGAAGGACTTTTGAGGGTTGTGAAGGACATGGGGGCAAATGACCTTGCATGGCCTTGGAAACCCATTAGAATTGATGGTAATGTAACCTAAGATCTTTGGTAGGAACGTTAGAGGAATTGGAGCAAGGTAGACACCTCAAAACCCTAACCCTAGTTTTAGGGTAGGAGCACAAATTTGAAGATTCAGCCACTAAAGCTTCCCCAAATGTTATGAAACTTTGGTAGTGTAGGTTTTAGACCATCTACAACCTCTGGTAATTTTTGTAGAATTTTATGGATTATATTTTTGGTACTTCATTTGTTAATTACCAAAAGGCCCAAAAAGATGTTTGATTTTCTTATGGATATTATGTGCTATAAAATATGATTCAACTTGGTCAGAAGATAGTCTAGGGCTAGGTGAAGATCTCTGCATTTTATCACAATTCTTAGTTGATTTTATGTGGTACTTCCTTCATTAATTTCAGAAAGGGGTTTTGGTAGAATAAATTAATTTTTGATGATATATCTGTTGACAAATCATGAGGCTTAGGTTTTGATGTTTTCAGGCCAAGAGTTATTTGTAGAAATTTATTTATAATTTTTAGAGGTCTGTTTACAGAACTTCCTTTACAAGATCCTAATTCTGAGAATTGGATATTTAGTTAATTCAGGGAAAAATATTCTTTCAAAAATTATAAAACTTTACTTAGTGGTTTTATGTGCCCTTATAATCATCCTGGAATTTTCTCTGAATTTTTGGAAGTGTTTTTATAGTACATCCCCTTTAAATGACTTAATATGGTCTAAATTTGAAATAAAATTTAAGGGCCTAAATCTTGCTGAAAAATTTGGAGATTCTGGATTTTTAGATGATTACCAATTTTGCATTTATCATAATTTTAGTGGAGCTTTATCTTGCATAAATCTTGTACTCCATGTTCAACCTTGGAACTTTTGACTTTTAAAATAAATAAATAAATTAGCGTTTAAATTATGGAAATTAGGAAATTATGGATTCAAGCTACATATGCCAATATAGACCTTTAATAATTATTATATGAGCATTGGATGATCATATGGAATACTTCCCTTTTTACGGGTCATATAGCTTAAGTGGTCTGCATTTAGCAAAACTGCAGGAAATCATTTGGGATATGAACTAGAGCATGTGTTAGGTGTTGTTGGGTTGCCGGAAAGGATAAATAGAATTAGGTGCATCTTTGGAAGATAAGTGAGTAGGGTGTTGTTTTGTCTAGGGTTTAGAGGCGCTCGGGTCCGACGAAAGATCGTCCTCCCCGAGAAGAGTTGGAGTCAAATCACCCTAGGATTAGCCTATCGTAACATGATAAAGTAATGGGTAAGGGGATCAACCAATAATAATAAGTACCTTGCGAAAGGGAATGCTGGGCGTAATCCCAACACAGTTCCTAGTGCCCCTTGAGAGCCCTTCACAGGGAATACCGGGGGCAGTCCTGGGTCAACGTAAACTGTTTTAACAAGCTGAAAAGAGTAACTTAGTAATTAGGGTTGCACCTCTCACAAACACTGATAGCACCGGAAGATAGCTGGGAGCTTCAGCTCGGATGGTTAAAAGACGGACTTTGGGTCCGGGGAGCTTCGGCTCGATTGTTTGAGACGGACGTTTTGGTCCGGGGAGCTTCGGCTCGGTTTTTGTTTAAGCTAAATTTGCATGTGCATTAAAGGAAAAGAAATTAAGGTGGTGGGTCTTCGGTATTGAAGGGTCGATGCACCGATGCCAATACGCTGATTCGGCAAGTGCGGTTAGCACTTCGCCAACAGAAGTCCAGTGCGCCATCCGGCAAGAGTACGTAGGAGTTCGCTTCGTGCACCAAGCGTTGAGGCGTACGATAGGTCTGACCGGTCGTGCTTTACTGGTTTAGTGGTGGGAGAGGCCCAACCCACCGCTTCCGTCTGCCACTACGGAGGTATCCTGGGAGGTTACGGCTCCAGAAAGGGGGAACTAAAGGTCTGTATGCACAAAGTCGGGTGTGTGCGTTGCACTTACATGTCCATCATACCCCCTTGCATGTCATAGCATAATCGATTCATTTAACCCTGACACCTAAAGTATAAGTGGAATGGGACGCTTATACTTTAGGCCCTGCAAAACGACCTCTTAGTCTATAAGCTTGTGTGGGCAAGTTTATAAATTAAGGTCAATTTTGATATATATGTCTATATATTGTTGTGTGATAACCGACACCCCAACGTATAAATTGGTATGAGACTCTTTATACGATGGGAGTCTTGCAAAAGACCCCTTGACTTATGTGATCTCACATAAGTGAAGGTTACTTTTCTTATTTAATCTTATTGTCAATATCTATTATAGAATTGCTAGTATAGGTCCGCTTCCATCTGTTTTGATTATTCTCCACCTTCAAGTCCTCCCCTTTCTTCCTCTCCGCTCGGTGCCTAGGATCCGTGGGGGAAGGGGTGGGGGATGATAGGGCTTAGTCTTTTAGACTAACGGTTTTCGAACCACATCATTTAGGGGATCGTGGAGTCCAGTATGGAGGAGCAGCCCCAGAGACCGGTGCGCTTGGAGGTGGGGCAGTCTAGCTCCGGGGTTCATACAGCCGGGACCATGAGTCTCGACCTTGAGTAGTTTTCTGTTTTTGCTTCCGCATGAGAGATTTTTTAGTGAGGACATTATGTACCGGGCATAAGCCCTTACTTTGCTACTCTGATGTATTCTTCTGTGGACACTCCCTTCGTGGAGATATATTTACTATGATATGTGATTTTCTGTGGACTGATAGTTTCCATTTACTTCTTTATGCTACTTTTCTGTTATCGAATTGGCCGGCAGAATCGGTGCTTTGTGGTGATGACCCTTCAGGGCGTGAAGGAGTCACCGCAAAATGGTGGTTTTGGGCCTAAGACCCCGGTGTTGAAAGGAAAAAAACGGGGGGGGGGGGGGGTCTTACATGAGTTTCTTATGCTGAGAAGGGAAAGGTAGTGGTGGAGTCCTCTACATCCCAGGCACAACCCCGAGTCTACAATCTTGGCCAGCAGGAGGCCATAAAGTAAAGTGACGTCGCCATAGGTACGATTTAAGTTATTGAATTGCTTTGCTTATTGCATGCGTTGTTTGTGGCTTGTGTGTGATATGGTTGCCACAGGCTTTGTTATGATTTGAAACACGCTGGAGAGAGCACTGTTTGATACGGGTGCTTTGCATTCATTTTTGTATAAGGAGTTCGTAGCTCGAATTGGAGTACCGAGCCATGTGAAGGCAAATGGTGTAACAGTGTTACTACCGAATGGTTGTTTGATGCTTGCGTATAAGGCTTGCAATGTGGCGGTTCAAATTGGAAGTCGCGATTTCTGTTTGATTGCATCTGTACTGCCGATATCGGAATTTGATGTGATTTTTGGTATGGACTGGCTCGCGGAGTTGCATGCCTTGGTTGATTGCCAGGAAAAAGAGATTACACTGGGCTAGAATACCGAGCATGAGACTAAGTTCGCGGGTATGCGAGGAGTGGGAGGGACCTTGATGTCTGTACTCCAAGTCGTCAATGCTGTTCGGAAGGGCGCAGAGTTATACTTCACTCTGATTCAGGCCGTTGCGCCAAAGGCCAATGTGAGTGATGTTTCGGTTGTATCGGAGTTTGCGGATGTGTTTCCTAAGGATCTTCCGGGGCTACCACCCCAGCAGGAGATTGAGCTCACGATTGAGTTGGTGCCAGGTGCGAAACTTGTGGCCCGCTCGCCATATCACTTCACGCCAATGGAAATGGTTGAGTTAAAATACTAACTGCAAGAGTTGCTGGAGAAGTGATATATAGGCCCAAGTATGTCACCTTGGAGAGCACTTGTTCTGTTTGTGAAGAAGAAGGACGGTAGTTTGTGGTTATGTATTAACTACCGTGAATTGAATAAGCTGACAGAGAAGAACAAATATCTGATTCCACGGATAGATGAATTGTTTGATCAGCTAGTGAAATCAACCGTCTATTCCAAATTGGATTTGAAATCTGGATATTACCAGTTGAGGATTCGGGAAGGTGACACTCCCCAGACCGCATTTCGAACATGCTACGGTCATTTTGAGTTCACAGTAATGCCATTTGGGCTATGCAATGTGCCATCAGTATTCATGGACCTGATGTATCGAACGTTCTGAGAGTACTGGGACTTGTTCGTGATTGTATTTATTGATGATATTTTGGTGTACTCTCAATCTGAAGCTGATCATGTAAACCACTTGCGGTTGGTGTTGCATACCTTGCGAAGGAATAAGCTCTATGACAAGTTCTCGAAGTGTGAGTTTTGTCTGTCGTTAATGTCTTTTCTCGGCCATGTAGGAAGTGGAGAGGGCATAGCAGTGGATCTGTCAAAGATAAAATCCATACAGGAATGACTGGTGTTGTCTTCGGTGGCCAAAGTCAGGAGTTTCCTTGGACTGGCAGGCTACTAGGGATGTTTTGTTGAATACATCTCCCGGATCGCTTTGCCGCTGACCACACTGACGAGGAAGGATCAGAAGTTCGTCAGGACGCTGGAGTGCGAACGAGCTTTTAAAGAGCTAAAGAGTCGGTTGACCACGACGACTGTGTTGACATCACCATGTGGTACAGATGACTATGAGATTTATAGTGATGCTTCAGGAAGCAGCTTCGGCTGCGTTCTTCTGCAATTTGGGAAAGTGATTGTGTATAGCTCACGCTATTTGAAAGTACAAGATCAATATAATACCATCCACGACTTGGAGTTGGCTGCGGTGATATTTGCACTAAAGTTATGGCGGCATTATCTTTATGGCATAAAAGTGGATATCTTTACAGACCATAAGAGCCTAAAGTACTTGTTAGAGCAAAAGTATCTTAATATGCGACAAAGAAGGTGGTTAGTGTTACTTGAGGACTACACCTTTGAAATTCATTATACTCCCGTGAATGGAAATGTGGTCGCTGGTGCCTTGAGTCAGAGGGCTCCGTCACGGGCAAATTGGTTACAGATGCATGATGAGCGTCAGATCCAGGAGTTGCAAGCATTAAAGATTTCTTGTGTTGACAAGCATTCTACAGCAGATGCATGCTTGAACTGGACAGAGGTACAATATGACCTGGCGGACAGGATTCGACGAGCAATGGAATTAGCCCAAGGTGTCAAAGACCACCCCTACCCCTCTGGTTTTAGAGTGTGGTCACATGAAAATGGGCATTTTGGGGAATTCACCTAAAAGAGGGGAGAGAAGGTGGGATTAAGAGGAGGAGGCCACTTGGCCTTGGCTTCTTCTGCCCAAAAAGGTGCTGGCCGGCCTCATCAGTAAATTACAGCAGGAATTGGCAGCATGGTGGCCACTTGTCACCATTGGTGATATAACCAAAGCCCAAACCGAGCTCACCTTGGAGTTATCTCCACATACAATCCTCCCTAGCTCAAACCAACACACCATCAGTTTCAGTGAGTGGAATCGAGTGGAGAAGGAGTACTGGAGCAGAGCTTTTGGTGAAGAATCAAGGTTTTGAGGAGGAGATCTCCGGAGCAGCTCAACCATGGCCAACCGCCACCACACTCGCCGCCAAGGCCTGATTTAGGTCTGTTTCTCCGTCTCTCTACCCGTACAAGCTTTCTAGATCCTCTAGGAGAGACATCGGGCTCAATTGAGCCCGATACCATGTGAGAAAATGGAGATTTTTCCGAGCTTTTATTCTTGCTCGGGTTCGCTGGAGGAGCCAACTCCGGCGGCCTCATCGTCGGGAATCGCTAGCCAACACCTCAGTGAAGGTGGTGGCGACATCCGCCGGCGGTGGTGGTGGCTCAGCTGGCTGGAAACAGCCAGACAAGGTGTCCCAGAAAGAATCAATCCCAGCCGTCATCTGGAGGTAGAAGATGACTAGATTCCGTCCATTCTGCTTTAAGATTCGTGCAATCGATTTTAAATTAAATAAAAATAAAACTATAGAATATATGAATATCTGTCACACTTATACAGTGATATTGCAAGCTATATTTAGTCCTCTTAGAGGAATTTCCAGAACATAAACCCTAAAGGCAAATTGTATCTGATTATCGTAACTTTAATTCGCCACCTTAATCTTATAATTTGGTGCAGTATACTATCTTGTAGGGCTGTTTTGCTAGGACTAGTCCTTGACTAGGGCAGAATTTCAAATTGATGCCCAAGCCAAACCAGTAGTCCAAATGACCCAAAATTTTGGGTGCATGCATGATTAGGGAAAATTTAGCCCCTGCCAAAAATCGAGAATTTTGGGAATAAAGATTCTATAGGTTTTGCTTAAATATCAAAAAGTAAATTAATAAAATAATTGGAGTGTTATGGATCCAAATGGCCCCAAATTTTGTTGGCATGTCTTTGGGTACTATAAATGTGCATGGAAAAAGTTCAGCACATTTGGACCACTACATGTTGGGTAAACTCACGTGCATGTATTGGTTATTTATAGGCTTGGGGTGCAAATAGACAAATTTGAAATGTTGTGTATTAGGCCTATTTGGAACATCCAAAACTCATGGTATTGATTTCGGAGGCTCATTAGGGTGAATATACCTGACATTGTAATAATCAGATTTTTGGAAGCAAAAATCCCATTATTTGGAAATTTTGAAATAATAGGACTTTTGAAAAATAAATGTAAAAATAGGCTACTCATTGAGATAAAATCCCCAATTTTTGTCAAGGTCAATTTAATGATAGGTTTCACTCGTAAAAAGTTTTATGTCTCAGTTTGAAGAATTTTGATAGGAGTTATGTGGAAATTATCTTTTTACCCTCATTTGACTTAATTAGATAACAGATGCAAATACTCATTAGAAACTTTTGGAAAATTTCTTGGTGATATATCTGAGTATGCATAACCTTGTATAATTTTCTCAGCATTTTTGGATAAGTCAGTAATTTTTAAAATCTCATAGTGGCATTTTGGTAATATAATTAGAAATGAAATTTAGTAGACCTTATACCATAGAAGTTCATGAAATTCTGTCTTTAGCATTATTTTACCAATATATGTATGTTGTAAGTTTCTAAGAATTTTTAGTAATGAACTTCTTATACTGCCTTTGGAAAATGGCTATTATGTGAGTTTTGTACTAATTAAGGAATAAATAAAAATAATCAAAGGAAAATTATGAATTTTCGTAGACAACATTATTTTACCAAGATGCAACTCAGGAAAAATTCCATAGGTCAGTTGATTATAATTTGTAGTACTTCATGTATTAAATGACCTATGAGAAATTAATTAAATGATTTAATTAGAGGCTTAAATTACTTAAGAAAATTATGAAAATCAATATGCTCACTTCATTAGTCCATACCATCCTAGGATAAATAGTTAGGGGCAGGTGGCCCAAGGACTTGGAAGTTCTATTTCGGGGTGGTATTAGGTCATCGGTTGCTCATAATGTAAGTAGGTCATGCTATAAGGACCACCGGGGGATAGATCAACGAATGAGCTAGTGTTTACAATTGGAATATGAGCCTGGTGGGTCGAGTTGTCTTAGTGGGGAGAGTAAAGTGCAAGCCCTTGGATAACAATTGGAGTGGAGGCCGGCGGAAGACCGTCGCCCTTCTGAGAACATCTTAAGTCATTAGGACCACTCAAGAGTAATAATGAGAGCTAAGTACAGATAAAGGGTAGACATCAATAAAAAGTAAATATCCCTATGAAAGGGAACTTTCGACGTAATCCCATCGTAGTTCCTAGTGCCCCAAGAGCCCTTCACCGGGTATACCCTGGGCAGTCCTGGGATTAACCTTAAATCACTCAGTATAATAATCCGTAGACAAGAGTAGTCTAATAGGTTAAGACATTGTGGTTCATTCTCGCCTGTGATGGGTTTGAGGGATTTTGAATAAGGCACTATTGTGCGTTCTCACCCCTTATGGGTTTTTAGGGATATACGTTACAGGCTCACCCGTGAAGGGTTTGAGGGATTCATGACAGGTTGCTCCTGCGAGCTGAAGGCTCGGGATGAAATACTTGCATGTGCATAAATCTAGTGGCGGGTCATGCGATACTGGCCGATCGTCACACAGATGGCAGTACGGTGAACCAGGCGGGTGTGAGGGTTTGAGGGCCAGTGGGTTATTTTACACTGCGGTCTGGAGGACGATCCCCGATAACGCACACCCGACCCAATAAGACTGACCGGTTGTCAGCAAAGTACGTACGCAGACTCTAGAGTGCACCTTGGACGTGTACAGAGGCGTATGAGAGTTGGTCTAGGTTTGGTAGTGTGCATAACTTCCTAGAAGTGGAGATGCCCGCTCCGCTGCTGCCGTGGCCACAACGGTTGTACCTGAGAGTGAAGGTAGCTCTCAAAAAGTGGGAACTAAAGGTATGTGATCACAGAGTCGTTGTGTGTGAGTTGCACTTGCCTGTTGCATAAATTGCATCATAAACATTCATTCATATTAGGTCATACGCTTCATAGATCCTTATCATATAAATTAGTATGAGCTCTTTTATATGATAATTTAAATTTCCTGGAAACCTTAACATATAAATTTGTATAGGCATTTTTATAAGTTAAGGTACGTTTTGTGATGGTAGTGTAGTGGTAGCATAGATTTTCTTTTCATCTCTTACTTTCAGTTCTTTACTTACTTGTATTGTACATGCTTTTACTTTTGTACTATATACATATAACTGCTAGTGTAGATTTACTGCTCACACTCTTACTTGATAGCTTAGTTTCCCCTTTCACTTGCTTCCTTTTGTTACCCCTTGATTGTCCTCCGCTTCGTCCTCCCGCATAGTGCCTAGGAGTTGCGGGGCGAGGTGCGGAGGAAACGACTTATTCTTTTTCACTAATGGTCGGTGACCAAACTATTTTTACTAGCTCGAGGAGATGGAATACCAGCACGACCGGCAGGACGAGGTGACAGGGCGTGAGGAGTTGATTCCACTTACTACTACTACTACAGTGCTACCTCAGGTGGGACGAGATTAGTTGATTAGCTTCCGCTGTTTTGATATTTTGAGAGGAGAGTTTATTCATATGATGTACTGGGCATAAGCCCTTATTAGTCTTCATATTTTATTCTCATTGTGAACTGTGTACTCTTTCATTCATATATATATGAGTTGTACTGTGACTGTGGACTAGCTGTGTAGTACTCTGAAATATTTTTCTTTTATTTCTCATATTGGCCTACAGGTTATATGATCGTACTAGCCGGCAGAATCGGCGTGTTGCGGTGTCTACTAACCCGTGCGTTAGTGCCACCGTAAGACGACAGTTCTTGGCATAAGACTTGGAGCCTCCTTGGTAAGGGGAGGGGTCTTACATAAACAAATAAATGAATAACAGCTACTGGTATGCGAATGAAGTGCACGCGCAAAGGTAACATCCGCAAGCTCTCTCCCCAAACTTAAGCTAAAAAGCACAGCAAAATATGTTTTAGTGAAAATTAAAAATGAGAAAAGGGGAGAAGTTACCCAATGCTCAGAATATGAGCATACAAGAAGATTGGCTTTAAACTTGATCAATAAGACCACGACCCAGACAAAAGAACCTGCAAGAAGCTCAACTCCAACCAAGCAAATAATTGGCATGCACACTGAAAAAGCTAAGCAAACAAATTAAACGCAGCAAAATTGGGTTGTCTCCCAGAAGCCCTTTTCTTTACCATCCTTAAGGTGGACCAAATACCTGTATTAATAGTTTTATATAATGTTCATGAAGCAAAAGTTTAATATGCAGAAAAAGAGAGTTCAAAGCCACACGAAGCATTAAGCAAATCACACGCTAGCAGCAACAAGACAAAACGAAAACGGCCCTGGAGATCCCTCACTTTTCAGCTAAACGCCGATTTGTGATAGATACCCCCATACACGCGTGATGAGGAAGAGGGGAAAGCTTTAGGGCCCCTGGAAGACAAGTCTCCCCTGCCCCTACCCTCCTTCGGGCAAAACTCTACGCTTTGTACAAAAGCAACTCCTTTCATTTTAATTCCGTAGAAGAGGAGCGCCAGGGCAGTATGATCACACACGGCTCTTTAGCAGTTAAATTAGCATCCAAATCCGGGGGCATCCTTTCTTCACCCGCTGAGGGTGAAAGATCAGCCCACATCCGGCGTGCACATCTCATCCATTTTCGCAGCAGCATCATGCATCACATCAAGAACCTGTGTCACTTCTTTCCATGTAGTTGTCATCGGCATTTCAACATCTTACTCCGCATGCTCTTGTCCCGTCGATTGAAAATATGCCTTAGCACCACTACAAACATCATTAGATGACAAGATAGTTAAGTTTACTGGTTCTAAGAGGTCAATAACAATTAATTGAGGAGGCAAATATGGTAAATGTGCAATAACTTTGGGACCAACAGTGATGCCACCAGCATCAAAATGCAACGTAGCCTCACTGGCTTTAAGGAAGGGGACCCCAAGGATGGGTTTTGACGTGTTACCCCTTGGTCCAAGCACCTGAAAGTCTGTGAAGATAGCCGCCCCATTCAAAACCACGTCTGCACCCTTCACCTCTCCATTAGTCTCAACCACAGATCCATCAACTAGCATTAAGGATTTCCTTCCATCAGAATTGTTGGAACACCCTATTACTAATTTGGGTCAGGATCACTATGTCTCTCGGAACTTTTGTTTGACCTTCTGTATAGCTTAATAGGTCAATTAGAATTGAGTCTAAGGGTTAGAAATCTAGGATTGGAAGCTGCCATGAAGACCAAGTTTTTCTGTCTGGAGACAAAGTCTTATCGTCGAGCTCAGCACGACGATTCGTCGAACTCAGGTCGACGATCGTCTAGCTCAACTTCGACAGATCGTCGAGCTCCATTCGACGATCGCTGAGCTCAACTTCATAATATCGTCGAACTCCATTCGACGATCGGTGAGCTCAGGTCGACGATTTTGACTCTGCATTGGATCTTTATCTCTGAGCTCAGTTCGACGATCTTTGAGCTCAGATCGACGATTATTTTGCTGCTTGAGTTTTCCAGTTCGCTGAGCTCAGCTCGACGATAGCAGAGCTCAGATCGACGATTTCAGTTAACTTCCAGAATTCAAATTCAAATCAGTCAGGAGTTATTATGCAATTAATTAAGAGATTTGCTAGCCGTTTTCATTTATTTCTGGACCAAGTTTCAAGGGATCTTTCAAGGAATAATTCTATGGACTTTCCTCCAGAAGAGTTTTTGCAATTAAGGATGCAATCAATGCAGACCAACGGCTATCTTTGACAGAGAATGATATTCTATTCTGGAAAAGAGAATAAAAGATAGAATGTTTTTTGAATCAATAGAGATTAACAAGAAGAGAACACACAATACAGAGTACAGAGACTCTTTCAAAATCTTCTGTCAAAAAGAATTCTGAAGAACACTCATCAAAGAGATCAAGCTTTAAAAAATCTTCAGATCTCTTCAGCTCTCAAAGTGTTCAAGGCCAACATCATTTCAAGACTCCAGACACTCAACATTTCAGCTTGCTGAAATCATCTATTGCTGGAGCTCTATCTTTGAAGGCCTATCACCCTCAGCAAAGCTTTTCTTCCTGAAGATTTCAAGGATTCAGGGGGAGCTTTGACATCAATCCACATAGTCTTCTCAGTTGTTTGAGAAAGAGAAGACTGCCATCACTCTCTCACCCCCACTCTGTAAAGGGTTTTTCAAACTCCCTTCAAAAGTTTGAATCTGGTTTTTGAGCACCTTGTCAAAAGCTCATTGGTGGCAAGACACCTGATCAAAAAATCTGCTTTGGTTTTTGAGCACCTTATCAAAAGCTCATTGGTGCCCAGGACACCTGATCAACTCATCCTGCAGTGGATTCCTACCTAGGGTGGTAGAAGAGTGGATGTACCCAAGTTTGGGGAACCACTATATTTCCTTGTGTCCTCTGGCTCTGCTTGTTTACTTTTTGTTTCTGGCCTTGATTTGTCTGTGCTTAGTTTTTGCATAGCTTAGTTCTGTGATTAGATTTATATTTGCTTCCCTGCTCACACTTATTACAACAATTGTTGTAAAAGTTTTTAAAAGTACTAAAACACCATATACTCTATTCACCCCCCTCTAGAGTATATCAGATCTAGTTGCCCTTTCAAGAATCGATATTCAAATTCATATTTTCAATATCTTGCAAAGCAAGAATGTTGCAAGATGAACCAGAATCACAAAGTGCTAGAGTCTCTACGGCATTTATCTCACACTTAACAGTCATTTCTCGGCCATTACATTCCCCCACATCCTCAACACTCTTACCATACTCACGGGGATTCTTCTCCGTGTCGCTAGGAACTGTGCCTCAGGTGCGCTTAGAAAAAACATGGGCCAATTGTCCCAATTGCATTTCCAAATTCCTCGTGGAAGCAGTCTAAGTAGCCATATTCGAGTGGTCCATTTCAACAAACTTTTCCATCATCTCCTCTAACGCGCTCTTTCGCGACCGTTGCAAATTCTTATTATAACCCGGCTGAGATGGTCGCGGTTGGCTACCAGAAGCCTGAGCATCGAATTGATGCTGGCCCCCTGCCATCTATTACCGGGCGCGTTTTGGTTCCACGAGAAATTGGGATGGTTTCTCGCGTTACGGTTATAAGTATTATTGTAAGGTACAACGCGATTTTGATTATTTATAAAAATAACATTTTCTTCAAAAGTCATACCTGCCTGTTCAGCAAACAGTTCACCCGCAGGGCACTCATAAGCGTGGTGGCTAGAGTTACCACAACCCTGGCACGATATGCTCATCACAGGGGCAGGCGGTGTGGTAGATTGGGTCAAAATCATCTTTCCATCCAAAGCAAGATGGCTCGATTCGGCGTGCAGCCCCACCGCATTAGCATCAAACAAATATTTTGCCCCTCTATGAGCATTCATGCCTGCTGTCCAGTACGTTATGTTGGAGGCCATGTCATTAAGGAGTCTCAATGCTTCCTCAGGAGATAAGTTCATAATCGTGCCATCCGCCGCCGCATCGATCATTGCCCTGAAATTTGGCTCAATGGCGAAATAGAATATCTCCACCAAATTCCAAGGCTCACAGCCGTGTTGAGGACAACGACGCTGCAGGTCGGCAAATCTCTCCTATGCCTCAGAAAGAGTTTCTTGATCCAGCTGTCTGAACGTGGCTATTTCTCTACGAGGATTAATAATTTTATAAACATGATGAAACTTAGCAAAAAAAACATGAAAGATAAAGCTTCCTAGGTGGTAGCGGTGCCAGGTGCAATCGTATGCAGCCACGTCTTGGTCGTATCCCTCAATGAAAAAGGAAACAACTTTAGTTTCACAACTTCATCCGTAATTCCCACATAGCGGAAAGTACCGCATATCTCAGAAAATTCAGCCAAATGTAGCTGAGGATCCTCGCTCGACAGACCCGAGTACTGAGTATTGTTCCTAATCATATTCAAGATAGCAGGCTTGATCTCAAAATGATTATTGGCTATGCCTGGCCCGAACCCTGGATAAACACTCCCTATAGTAGGGGTAGTGAAATCCCGCATTGTCCTAATGCAAGGCTGGGCCACATCCTGGTTCTAAACAATTCGTTCCCCTTGGCCGAGTCCCAAATGGCCCAAGTCATCCATCCTTCCCTCAGCTATAGTAGCATGCAAGCGAGCTCTCCTTGCTCGTGCAGTCTCAGGATCACCTCCCAAATCTTCGCTCCTTCCACCAAGTTTCAGATCTGTCATAAACACTCACAGAAAGAAAACACTAAAAACAGCAAAACACTCACAAACATTTCCCAAAAGAAACAAAATCCACGCAACAGTTGCACTCCCCAGCAACGACGCCAAAAACTTGATGCGCTAGCGGTAATATTACCGTTCACGGCCAAGTAATAAAATGGAGGAGTAGCCTCCCCAAGTATCGATCTCATGTGGAGTACAAGTAGAGAGCATGGATTTCCCTTTCAGAGAAATGAATGAAAGTACTAAATAAAATGGAGGGGTTTGATTTTTGGTTTTCCTACCCTAAGCAGCATCAAACTAGTGCGGGTCGCCGTCACTGCGTCGCCAGGGTGAATTACTCCAAGGAGTAATAGTAGAGACGAACAAACTATCGAGGGTCATAAACACCTCTTCGCAACCCGCGCTTCTAGCAATCGCTAGAATGGCTCAAACACGACTTTCTCTAACAAGGAGGAAACTCATCAACATATATCATGAACAAGGAATCACCGTAAAAACTGTAACAAGACCTTGAACAAAACATAGCTAATAAACCTCAAGCAAAAAAGCACAAGTTTAGTTTAAAGTGAATCCAAGAAAAAGGGGAGATGAAATACAACCAAGCACTCGAAGACTCTCAAAGATTCACGGCCGGAAGCGAGGGTTGTCGAACCTAGTCCGAGCTCGGTCTTTAGAAGATATCCGGGATCCCGAAGGGCTGTTACTTCCTTCTTCACACACGGCTTCTTCGTGTTGTAGTTGTTGATGCGGATCAGAGAAAAATGCTTCACAAGTTCAGCAACAAAGAACTCTAACAACACTTTGGAGGTCGGCAATGGCGATGGTGGCCGGAGACAAAGCTTTAGCAAGCTCTTTGGTGGAGAAAAGGTGGTCGGATCAACCCTCCAAGGAGGAGAGAGAAAACGACGGCTGGAGGGGCGAGTTCCCGCTCCAATGGGCGGAAATGGCGAGGAAAAAATGAATAATCCAGTCCAGGTGAAATCTGGAGCTTAAATAGTAAAAGTTAGAAAAAAATGGTCACGCACGGTCTGGCGCATGACCGTGCGTGAACCGTGTGATATTAATAACCAGAAGGCGCCTGAGGAAGAAGAAGCGTTGACCCGTGCGATTTTACTCACGCAGGGACGATTCTGCCTGTGCGTGAAGTAATTCGCACGGGTAGCGCCAACAAGCAGAAAATGCAGGCAACCGGGAGAAATCGTGCGTTTACGCGCGCACGGGCGCTTCCGCCCGTGCGTCAAGAAGACGCACGACTAGCCACAGAACAGAGAAAAACCAAAAGGCTACAGGAAAATCGTGTGTTTCCTTCGCGCACGGTTCCGAAGAAACCGTGCGTGAAGCAATCGAACGGGCCGGTCAATCTTCCAAAAAAATCTGCAGGAAAACGCACGACGGAAACAAATCGTGCGCCAATAAAACGCACGATCGTGCGTTTTCCTCAAATCAGTAAACTGAAGAGGGGAAAACTGACCACCTGCACACAAAAACACTAGCAACAGAGGACCCTCTAGTAATAAGCAAAAAGCAATAAAACTACTGGAATGAGTGCCGTGGAGCACCAAGTGCATACCCCCAGCAATCTAATACGCAATTGCGCACCCACGGGCTAGAAAGGTGCACTAAACGTGAAACGCAATAGAAATGAAATATCAACGAAAACAACTGAAAAGTTAAGTGCAAAGATAGAAAAACCAGCCCAAATGAGTCCGCCAAAACCGTATATAAACGGGACTCATCACCTCCTCCTGTATACGCAGCTAGTAATATCCTGATCGCAGATCCAACTTCAAAAACCAATGAGCTCCCTCCATCTGGTCAAGCAACTCTTCAATCCTGTGTAGGGGATATGTGTTTCGGTCCATGAGCCTGTTCAGGGCTCTGTATTCAATGCATAAGCGGAGCGTGCCGTCCTTCTTCTTCACGAATAAAAGTGGAGCTCCCCAAGGCGAGGAGCTCGTCCTGAAAAATCCTGCTTCTACCAGCTCATATAATTGGCTCTGAAACTCTACCAGCTCCTTCGGGGCCTTACAGTATGGTGCTCTCGATACCGGCTTAGCCCCCGGCACGAGCTGAATCTAGAAGTCCTGCTCCCGATGCGGTGGTAACCCTGAGAGCTTCTCTAGGAATACGTCAGCAAAGTCTCGAACCACCAGAATATCAGCAATGGAGCCCTTGACCTCAACCATCTCGAATAGCACCTGGTAAACCTCTTCTCCCTGTAGGTGGGCCTTGATGGCCTGAACATTAGAGAGAAAGAGGCAGGATATAGGAGCAGTACCTTCAAACATCGCATAAACATCGCCATATCTGAGTACAATCCTCCTCACCGGGCATTTAATCTGAGTGTGGTTCTGGGATTGCCATGCTATACCCACTACGAGATCGAAGTCTGGCAAGCTCAGGGTCATTGTCGGGGATTCGAGGGTCAAACCATCGATGGTCACTCTCAGGATACAACTTGCAGTAGATCGAACCACCATCCCGTTGTGGAGACGCACCCTCCGGGTAACTCCCTCGTAAAATCTAACACCCTTCATCTTCTCGACAAATTCCTCTGAGATAAAATTGTGTGATTCCCATATGTCGAAGAGAGTGTGGGCGGGCTTGCCACACATGAACACTACTCCTGAGTTCATTAGAGTATTCTTAGTTATCTTGTTCAAGATTTTTACTTAGCATTTAAACTGTTTCAAATCTACACAGTCTCATCTTAGAAAGAAAAGAACTTTAAAAATAAAAATTTGATGAACCTGCTATTACCCTCTCCGGGTCCCAGGGCTGTGCCAGATCCAAGGCATAAACCTGCCCCCTGTCTTGCCTGCGCTCTCCCCCCTACAATCCACGGCCACAACCACATCCATGCCTACCAAACTATAGAGCAGGTGGGGACTTCTGGATTATTGGTAATGGTGCCTCTCTCATAGGGCAGTTCCTCCGAATATGCCCCGGCTGGTTACACCAATAACATGTCGGTGGATCCTCCACTGCCCTCGGCATCTCCCTCATCTGTAATGGCTGATGAGCCAACACCACTAGGGTCCTCTGCTCCTGCCTGTACTCCTGACGTGGATGATCCCCATTCCACTTTTCCCCAATAACTCGACCCCTCGGCGTGTATCTCCTACCGTCGATCACAGCGTCATTGGCCGATCTCTTCCGGCCCCGAACAACAAGCGAGTTTGCCTCCAGTTTCTTGGCCATCTACAAGATCCGGGCCAAACTCCCATCAGAGACGAAGAGGAGGGCCAGCCTTGTGTCGTCGTGAAGTCCCTTGTAGAACCTCTTCGCGTAGCCCGCCTCATCCAGCTGGTACGAATCCGCAAAGCGAGCCAAATGAGTAAACTCCCGATAGTTCTCCAAAACTATCCTGCTTCCCTGCCTCAACTGCAAGAACTTGTACTCCAACTCATCTATCGTTGACTGAGGCACAAAATGATACAGTAGGGCTACCCTGAACTGCTCCCAGGAAATGTCCGCAATATCCACTCCAGCAAAGGTGGTGTCCAGCAGCGACTTCCACCACCTCTTCGCATGCGACTCCAGACATGACACTGCCAAAGTCACATCCTCCTCTGACGGGCATCTAATACCAGCCAACATCTCATAAATGATGTCCAGCCACTCCTCGGTACGAACTACAGTTTCCGTCCCGAGATAGGATTGGGGAGAAAGCCCCCGGAAGACGCTCAGCCAATTTGCCCCGGGATTTGGGTGAGGAGCCGGAGCTTGCTGAACCCTGAAGGCCTCCAAAATAGCTGTCAAAGTTTGGCCTATCTCTATTTGCTGGAACAGAGTCGGAGCTAGCGGGGGTGGAATCACATTCTGATCCAGAAATGCCCCCTGCTGGGGAGTAGGGTTCGTCACAGGATACAAAGGAGAATACCAAATTTTAGACGTTAAGGGAAAGGAAGGAAAGAGATGGGACTTTTGCACGTGATTTCACTTTATGGGCAAAACATTGCTTCCGCTGCTAGTTTGTCCCCAAACTAAGCTCGTGCGGGGTGGCCCAGGGTTTGTGTACTTCTTTTTCTTCAGATTGAGGTTCCTCTTATACCTGTTTGCAAGACCCCTTTTTTTTGCTATGCTACCGGGTCTTACGTCCAAAATCGTCGTTTTGCGGTGACACGTTCGCTCGGAAGTTCGTCACTACGAGATGCCAACCCTGCCAACACACAGAATCACCAAAGATATGGAAGCTTTTAAAAGAATACAGTAAATGTCAAGTCCACAAAACATATCACATATAAGTAAAATGCATGAATCACAACATGTCCTAGAATAAAATACTATCAAAAAAGACGAACAGAAAGTTAAACGGGCTTATACCCAGTACATCAGAATCCTCACTACAAGGTCACTCGCGGAAGCTAACAAAACTAAACACTCACTGAGCGAGAAGCGGGTACTCCCATTCTAGACTAGCCCACCGCATGTGCACCGTGCCGTGGTGGTGCTGTCTCTCCGACTACGGCCTGCCTCCCATTCGGAGCCCCTGAAAAATAATGGTCCACCGACCGTTAGTCTAAATACTAAGCCAACTATCATACCGGCCTCCACCCCCCCACCCCCGCGGCTCCTCGGCACCGTGATGGAAGGAGGATAGGGAAGATATTGAAGTGGAGAAGTGTCAAAGCAGATGGCGGCGGACCTAAGCTAGCAGTGATATAGCAAAAATATAAAAGGTGTACAACAGTAATATGATAATATCAGAAATAAGGCAGTAAAGAAAGAAAGTAAGAGAGCAGAGTATAATGAAGAATAACCTTAACTTATATGAATGCCCATACAAACTTAAAAGTTAAGGTGTATTTTGCAAGGCTCCCATCATATAAAAAGCCCCATAACATTTTTTATGATGGGGTGTCAGGTTTTATATACAAGTATGTGTGTAGTGCTTTGCTATGCATGAAATGCTATGTTCACATAAGTACAACTCACGCACACTACTCTATGCGCACAGATCTTTAGTTCTCCCATTTTGGAGTTAGCTAAACTCTCAGGTACCTCGCGCTGTGGCAAACATAGGCAGTGGGTCGGCCACCTCACTACTAGGTCGGCATTCATGCCACCCAACCTAGACCCTTGTACGCGTCAACGTGAAGAACACACCACGGAGCATCTGCATACCAAGCTGGCAAATCCACTAGTCTTTCCTTGGCTCTGTGTGAACCACACTCGCCGAGTCATCGTACCGACATCGGCATGAATGACCGTCAAGTAACAAAGACCCACCACCTTATGTTATGCACATGCAAACCAGAACGTTCGAGCCATAGGCTCCCCGGACTAACCCCCTCGTAAAACCACCTACCGAGCCACCGGCTCGCCGGGCTAACCTGCCCATCACTGAAACCATCGAGCCTGCCGCTCCGGAGACCTAACCTGACTTCCACAACACCGGAGAGCATGACTGAAAGTGTAACCCTATAGTATTTCTAATTACACTTCCATTCCATTTATTCCTACGGCTTACGTTAACCTTGGAGTGCCCAAGACATTCCCCATTTAGGGCTCTCGAGGGCACTAAGAACTACGATGGGCTGAAGCTCAAAGCTCCCTTTCGCAAGGTACTTATTTATTATTAGTTAATACCCAATTACTGATCCCTTTTAATACTATACTGGATCTAATCCTACTTTATTTTGACTCTCTTTCTCTCTACAGGAAAGACGACCTTTCGTCGATCCCGAGCAACACCTAACACTAGCCAACCTAACATTCTTCTCATCATGACTCCTCATGAAGCTCTCTTTTTATTTTTCACTTTACCAAGATCAGTAAACCAATATCCCATCTCCCTGTGTCGATTCCACATATTATCACAAATTCCGCAGTTTTACTAAATGCAGACCAACCTAAGCTATATGATGTACATGATAGGAGATACTCTAAATTTTCATCCAAATACCCTAAGATAATTATTGTGGGTCTAGCATGACACATTTAGCCTAAATCCAGGGATTTGTGATTTTCCTAATTAATTTAGCATTTATTAGATTTTCCCAAAAGTTAGGTCATGGGTAATTTTGAACATGAGGTACTAGATTTCCTTATGTTATGGCCATCCAAAAATTAGGAACAATATATAATAGCAAACTATCAGTAAATGCCAAATTTCATAGACTTTTGTGAAGGTAATAACCTCTAAATAATTAATTTAATTCAATTCATATAATTTTAGATAATGAAGGGAGTACCATAAATTATAATCCAGAAATTATATAACAATTACCAGAGCTTTATAATGATCATAAAATACTACTGACTAAGTTTCATAAATTCCAAGGTCAGTAAGCCATGTATAAAAATACTTCCATTAATTCCATTAAGTGCACTTGTGAAGAAATATTCTTATAAACTCATCCAAATTATATGTGACAATTTTCTACACTTTATTATGACATAAAAAGTTCTCTAGTCATGTAACACAATTTTACAGTAAGGTATACTATTTATTATCTATTTATCAAAATATGGTGCACTAGTTTACTTTACACATGAAGTACTAAGAAAAAATGTCGAAATGATCCAAATAATTTACTAGTGCCTCTAAATGAAATGTAATTAACCTTGCTAGAGTTTCATATCATTCTAAGTTAATCTAACTATGGTTACTTCAAAATCATCAAAAAGGGCAAGGTGGAGATTATACCTACAAGTATGAGTTACTATTTTCTAAACATCCTATAATAATTGTCAGAGGTCAATAGTACCATAAAATTACTTCTACCAAAATTTCATAAGGATCCAAGGTTATAAGACCCTTTATTTATTTCTTAAGGTGTATAGACCTAAATAATTTACAAGTGATTTAAGTGGAGTGCATGTGTCCAAATACTACCAAATTCCTTCGTAGGGCAATGCTCCACACTAAAAACCCATGTGGTAAACCCCAAGCCCAAACAAAGCTTAAACACCACAGGTCCTTCACAAACCATAACAGGCTAAATCCAAGGCTTGAACTAGGGAACTAGGTCTCAACCACCCTAACTCATCCCTAACTCTAAGAGAGGTTGTCCCTACTAACCTTGGAACCCTGGCCAGAACACCAACCCATTTGGGTGAGGATTGGACCTGCCATGCCTCAGAATCCTAAACCCTAAACTCACCCTAAAGGGCCCAAACTTTAGTCACATCAAAAACTAGTCAAATCATACTCAAATGTATAGAGATTTTAACCAGTGACCAGGGGTGACCCCTAAGACCATCCGCCAAAATTTTGGGGGTTGGTGATATAATTAGGACCCTTTATTAAAATATAATGTGATTATTAAATTTTTAGCAAAACTATAGAAAGGTTTTTTTCCAAAAATTCTCATTTTTGGATATGTCCTAGGCATAGAAAAGACTGACTCCCTGTCCAAATTTTAGGTCATTTGGACATGTGGTTAAGTGGGGGCACTCATTTTAATCTCTGACTAGCCCTAAGTATAGACTTCACCATTTTGGGTGCTGATGTCAGATCACTAAGACAAACTAGTTGAAACAAATTTTACATTATAGTAGACCTCAAGGGCTACAAATTTATTATTGAGCACTTTTCCAGGAAAAACACTTATGTATTTTTAATAATTTATTATAACTCATGCACTTAGTGTGACAGGAATGAAATAAATCAATAGTATATCAATGATATTATATTTAGCCAGCACACATCTTATAGCAGGGACGGACGACATCCCAGCTTCTTCTTCCTTGAGACAACGACGCAGATTGCCCCGACCTGGTGTCTTTTCCATGTGCTGCTGCCAGCCATTCGGCCATCTACCCGGCCGGCTACCGCCAAGACCACCTTCGTTGTGGTGGTGGCTATCGCCAGGCGGTGGCACGGCTGCCGGAGAGGCTGTTTCTGGAGAACCCGAGATGTGAGAAAAATACCCGAAAAATTTAGGAAAAAGCTCGCTGGATTGCGCTCAATTGAGCCCGATATCTCTCCTATTTGATCCAGGATCATAGCACCGAGGGAGATGGGGAGAAATCGACCTTCAATCATGCTTGCCGACGGGTTTGGTGTTGGTGTTCCATGGCCGATGGTGGAGGCAGTCGGGATTTTGCAACATCACAGCCAAGTAGCTTGAAACTGTCAGGGAAAGGGTGTAAATGACTCCTTGGTGTCTAGTGAAGCTTTTAAAGGAAACAAAAAGTGGAGGGGAGGGGACTTCATCATGTCTCCATTAATTGCCACTTAATGGAAATTTTAGCCATGGGTGAATGAATTTTTCCGGCCTTTGAACCGCCACAAAAATGACTCCTAGTCTTCTCTATACTGAATGGGGAATTGGAACAATGCTTTTGGAAAGGAGAGAGGGAGGCCCTTGGTCTCCATAGGACATGAATGTTGTTCTATCGAATCTTAGCCCATACCTTTGGGGTGTTGCATTGGGTGTCACTAGGCCGTTGGTGTAAGGGATATTACATTCATCGAGTCAACTGTTGATTCATCGAGTTAGCATTGAGAGTGTCTAGACCACTTGAAGATTCATGGAGTCAATTGTTGGTTCATTGAATGATGGCGTCGAGTATGCTGAGACCACTTTACGCCTTCATCGAGTCAAATGTTGACTTTTCAAATTAGGCGCTGAGAGCGTCGAGACCATTCGATGCCTTCATCGAGTAAAATGTTGTCTTGTCGAAATAGGCATTGAGAGCGTCAAGTTCAATCGATGATTCGTCGAGTCATATGTTGATTTGACGAGTCTGGTTCTGAGCGCGTTGAGTCCACCCGACTCTTCATCTAGTCAAATGTTGACTGGTTGAGTTAGGAATTGAGTGCACTCGTTGCTTTGTCGAGTCAAATGTTGATTCGTCGATTTAAGTGCTGAGGTCACTCCCAGGCATTGAGTGTGTTATGATCACTCGATGATATATCGATTCAAGTGTTGACACATCGAATTATATATTCAAAGTGTTACGGGTCTACCGATTGTGACGTACTTTTACTTTTTATCCCTTTGGTTATAAATAAGAGATGCTTTATGGTTTTGTGATAGTTGAAACTAAGCGACATGTATGGAACTACCACATTGTTCTAAACATGAGAGAATAAGCCCGATGGAAGGCATTTTTGAAACTGCCGATCTCATCGCCGTCGCCGAGCTTGCTTCCGACGAGTGCCGCTACAGCCTCTTCTAGAGCAGACCTAGCTGTCTGTGAAGACGTAGAGTGCTTTCTTACAACCTAGATCTTGTGTGACAGGAGTTTAAGGGTTCTCCAATTCGTGTGGATCATTTGTAGAGGAGTGGACATTATTTTGCACTGGAAACTCCAGCCGCTAGTGATCGACAGATTTCTTGGAGCATCTGGATCGATGTTCATCGCAAGATCTATTTCTTTTGGGATTTTCTTGTTTCCCTATTCCGCTACGCATAAATGTTGTGACATATAGAAAAACAGAACAAAAGATATGAATTTGAGGAAGCGGCGGTGGCTGGAGTTTCAATGTGATTATGAGTTTACATTGAACCGCCATCCCGATAAGGCAAACCTAGTGGTGGATGCTCTAAGCAGGAAGGCACCCGCATCAAACCCTGAGTCTTAATTAATGGCTATGGAGTTGGCTCATGTGCTTGAAGAGATGGAGATTACGCTGTGTCTAAGGCTTGTCTAGAGAACTATACAGAGTACTATGCCACCATGAGTATAGTTTGTGACATCGTTGATCAAATTCGGGCAGTGTAAGGGTACGATGCTGTTTTGGCTCTTGTGTTCTAAGCAATTGTGGGAGGATCTGCCGAGGGGTACATGCTAAATGGAGAACTCATTCATTTCCATGGCAGGCTTTAGATTCTCGTAGGTGGTGGGATTCAGGAAGACATCTTATGAGAGGACCATTGCACCAAGTATTCGATGCATCCCGTGATTTCCAAGATGTACACTAACTTGCAGAGGACCATATTTTGGCCTAGAATTAAGAAGGATGTCGCGTACTATATTATACAATTAGAGGCTTGTCAGATGGTGAAGGTGGAGTGCAAGAATCCTGGAGGATTATTGCAGTCATTTTCCATCCCTGAATGGGAGTTTGAGGATATGTCTATGGACTTTGTTCATGTCCTTCCCCACTCTCACTTCAAAAATGATTCAGTTTGGGTTATAGTAGATCGCTAGACAAAGGTTGACATGTTCATCCTGATGAGTAAGTAGGCGCATGCTGATGTTTTGGTGTGTCTCTTTATGGAGCAGTTCGTTCGGTACTATGGGATGCCCAAGAAAATAGCCTCGTAAGTGATGGTGTCTTCACCTCTAAGGAATGGAGGGCAATTCAGGCGTATTTGGGCTCCCGCTTTACCTTTAGCATGACTTTTTATCCTCAAACTGATGGCCAGTCTGAGAGGACTATTAGGAATATGGAGGACTTGTTGATGCTATGCATTTTGGATAGGGGCGATCCATGGGAGAGACTTCTACCGTTGGTAGAGTTTTCATGTAATAACTGTCATCAAGCAAGCATCAGAAAGTAGCCCTATGAGGCACTTTATGGTAAGAGGTGCATAACACCTTATCATGGATCCAGGATGATGTTCCAAAAGCATTGAAGGTGGAGTATATTAATGACAATGATGCTATGATTAGGCTGATCCGGGACCGCATGCTAGAGGCTCAGAGCCGGCAGGCATGGTACTATAATGCAAAACACATGATGGTGGAATTCCATGTGGGTAATAAAGTATTATTGAAGATTAAGATGATGCATGGGGTTTCACGTATTCGTGGAAGGAAGAAGCTCAACACGTGATATATAGGGCCTTATACCATTTTGGAGAGGATCGATCCCTTGGCTAATAAGCTGAAGCTACCACAGGAATTGGAAAACTTACCCAATGTCTTTCATGCGTCTTCCCTTTGGAAGGCACTGCTTTGGCCCGAGCAGTTTGTCACCACTATGTCTGGCATTGTGGCTTCTGATAGATTTATCTGGCTAGAGCCTGTGCAGATAGTATATACTAGGATACAAAGGCTGAGGCGAATGAGTGTTCCTTTGGTAAATGTCTTGTAGTGCAACCATGGGAAAGAAGAATACACATTGGAGCCTATGGTCCTTATGCAGTAATGCTTCTCAAAATTGTTTCCCCGAGATAAATTCAAAACTTACCTTACATACCTCATACTTTGATACCCGTAGACCTAACCTCAATTTTGGTGACAAAAGTTTTTATTTTTTTATAGGATTTGTGACATCCCATTTTGAGCTAGACCGCTCATGCGTGTTTTCAATCACCTTGGGTGTCTTAGGGCCGGTATGAAAGCTTTGTGCAAGACAGAAAGAGCTAAAGGTCACAGGGGTGGCTAGTAGGTCTGAACTGTCAAGTAAACTCGATGAATCATTCAGTGGACTCAACCAATTGTCGACTGAACTTGATGAATGGAATGGTCATGTGGATTCGATGAACTATCAAGTGTCACTCGACGAAGAGTCGAGTAAACTCGAGGAAGAGTCGAGTAAACTCGAGGAAGAGTCGAGTAAACTCGACGAATTGTTGAGTGAACTCCACGAATGTGATGGTCGGGTAAACTCGACGAACCATCGAGTGTCACTCTACAAAGAGCAATTAAACTCGATGAATCGTCGAACGAACACGACGAATCACCTAATGAAATCAACAATGGAACAGTCGAGAGAACTCGACGAATCGTCGATTGAACTCGATGAACGGGCTTGACGTTTCAATTTACATGATGCCTAGAAAACTGGGTGGGCTCCCGTGAGCTGTGCAAAATGTCCTACTCTGTTTCCTCCTTCCATTTTCTTCTGACAAGACATGACATGACCTTGCCCATGCTTATTTAAGTACAAATGACCAATCCTTGCTCTTCCCAATGTTGGGAGGTGGATTTGGTCCAATAAAGAAGTGATATGTGGCTCATGTCATTCAAAGGTATCTGAGGTATTTTTCCCATCACTCCAGAACCTAGTAAAACCTTCCTCCTCCCAGGCTTTCCCTCAGCAATCTAAAACTGAGACTAGAAACTTTCTTGGAGGAATGAAGCATAGAGCAAGTCGTCAGAAGTCGAGCGCTGCCATCCCGCCAAGGAGAAGTACCTGATCAATGGCCGAAAGTCACGTGAGCTTCCTACTCTCTCCCTTGGTTCTAGATATTTTGATCTGAAATTAGGAGAGACTTGGGATCAAGAGAGCTTGATTTTGGTGAGTTAATGAAGTTTTCTTGGAAGAGAGCATGCTAGAACTTCTGTTCTAGGGCGTCGATGGGCTCGAAAATATCTTTTATCATTTTCTCTCTTTATTATGAAGATGGTAGACTTGATTTCGCAAAGAACATTGGTCTAATGAGGGATAAAAGGAGGAGAGAAGTTGAACGTATCTTGTGCTTTGCTGGAGGAATAAGATGAATAGATTTTGTACATATTGTCTTTAAGATTCGTGCAGAAACACAACTTTATCAATAGACAAGAAATCTGTTATGTACGTGTGACAGACTTCAATCCTAATTTTAGGAATGATACAGTCGGATTAAGGTCATGGGCACAACCTGAAAGTTGTATCTCTTAAAAATACCTTTCCAACGAGAAGTTGCACATTTCATGTGGAGCTCTATAGCTCTCTAAAAGTGAGTTTGAAATTACTCTCCTGAAATTAATTAACTTGTAAGTGCAGGACAGATTCTGTCCAGGTTTGCACGATAGTGTTCAAACCCGATTTTAGGCATGATAGACTTAGATTTGTACCTGGGCCTTTTCAGGAAAATTGTAGTTGATGGAAATACCTTTTCATAATGGGGTTCAACTTCTTTTTTGGTGATTTGTAAATCTGAAAAATCCAATTTTTGTAAGCCGTGTCATAAACATATTGATTTTGATGTTTTATGGATTTCTCTTAAAATCATCTTCGGAAACTTATGAAAATTGGTAGTCATATGCTTGATGATATTGCTATCACCCCTGTTGAATTTTATTATTTTTGGATAAGTATTTGTGTAGATATTGATATATGGTATTATAAATATTGATATCGTAAATGATTACCAGGACGTCCGGATGGGCTAAAACTTGGTGAGAATGTTTAAAATGATAAGCTTAATCTATGGTATGAATCTTAGTGAATATGGATATCGTATGATCTTTTAAATAAATACTAATTAGATGTTTGTCTCACATTCAGAAGCTTGCATTTTTAGAATTATAATGATGTCTGAATAATTGTATGAGGTAAAAGATGACGGAGATGACATGTTGGGGTGCGGGGCATATGTAAGGTGATGAGCTCGCCATGTTATTCGGGCATAGGTTGTCGTGTAGGATCTTTGGAATTAGTATTCCATGCTTTGCTCGCATTGATGCGAGGTGTTATGGAAACATACCACTTGATATGAAGATGCCTTATTGGTAACCGTAGGATATGTTGTATCCTGGAATTTATTGTGTAAGGACATGATTGGATGTCCTTGGGTGCTTCTTTGCACATTTCATACATGGGAATTACAAGGTGTGTATGTTGACGAATTATCACGAGTCATTGATTACTTGTAGCAGGTTTACGGGCTTACTGATCATCACACCGACGGAAGATGGAAGATAGACCATGACCGATTGGGTTGGGTTCTTTGGTGCTTACTTACCAAAGACCCCTTCTGTGTTTGTTGAGCCGGTTGTGCTGGGATTTTTGGTGTTTAATTACAAAAGACCCCTTCCATGTTGTTTAGGACAATTGGGCTGGGCTCTTGGTGTTTACTTCCCAAGACCCCTTCTTTATCGTAGTATGCAGGAGCTCTATTGTGGTTTTGTTAGCTTTGAGGCGTACAAAGCCCTAGGTCTTGTAGTGTGTATGCCCACCTAGAAGTGGAAATGCCCGCTCCACTGTCACCGTTTGGCCATGATAGGTGATTCCTGAGAGGTTTGCTACCTCTCGAAAAGTGGGAACTAAACATCTATGTGACATAGCAAGGCAAAGTGCATGTATAAACATGGGTATCATACATTCATTGCATTGCATTGCACCGCATAAGATCCTCATCATAAAAAATAGTATGAGCACTTTTATATGATGAATTACTATTTATTGTACCGGACCCTTAACTTATAAGCTTCAATGAGCATCCTTATAAGTTAAGTTAAATTCGGTTCGTTATATATTGCGCCCGTATATACTTGCATATGTCTTCTATGATTAACTACTTACTTATTGAACTGTTGATATATTAACTGCTAGATTAAGAATATCATCATATCACATGCTTGTAATATTACTGATTACATTGTGTCCCCTATTTCTTTATTCTGATTGGTGCCTAAGATTCGTCGTGGTGAGAGGATGTGAAGCCACTTAGTCTTTATGACTAATGATAGCTACACCAAATTTTTAGGAGGACACCTCGTAGATGGAGCAGCAGCAGCACCACCCCGTGTAGGAGGGAAGCTAGGCTAGGGAGAGAGGGTCTGACACTACGATACCTTCACTCCCCTTAGTGACAGAAGTGAATGTTTTGGTGTAGCACTTCGGGCAAATTTAGTACACTGATATTTACAGGAGCTTGTGTAGCTTCCTGATTATTGTATTATCCTAGAATTTTACTTATCATAGATTATGACTTTTGTGTTCTTCTCTTATGGTTGTGTTGGTAATGTGATATCATAAATTAGCCAGCAGGATATGTGAATTGTGGTATAGATTTGCCCGTGTGCTGATGCTATCGCAAGATGGCTATTTTGGGCATAAGAATTCCCTTGTCCATATCATGTGTTCCGGGAGGGGAATCTTACAAAGATTGCGGCCTACGAGGCCTTAAATGGTAGGAAGTGTCGCACTCCATTCGCTTGGGTAGAAACAGGTGAATTGAAGCTGTATAAGCATAAAGACGTTGAAGATGCAACATTGACGATATGTTTGATTCGAGAGCGACTGTTGATTACTCAAGATAGGCAGGCAAAGTACAACAACATCTGACACCAAAATGTTGAGTTTGTGTTGGTGATTGGGTTTATCTCAAGATTAAGCCGTTCAAAGGTGTCTCTAGGATTCGATGCTCGAAGAAGCTAAGTTCGAGGTACCTTTGTCCATTTGAGATTATTAAATAAGTTGGTGAAGCTGTCAATCGCCTTGCTCTTTCAGTAAAGCTAAGTGGTTTGCACGATGTGTTTCACATATTGGTGCCATGGCAGGTAGTGCAATTGCTTATGCAAGTGGTTGTTGAGGATCTGATGTCGTTCGATAGTGGTTTGACAACGAATGTCAAGCCCATTCGAATCATAGACACAGAGGTCAAGCAGATACGGAACAAGTCGATCAAAATGGTCAAAGTCCGTTGGGATAATTGTGGTCGTGAGGAACCGTCAGGAGAACACGAGAAAACCATGCTTGAGGAGTTCCCTGAACTATTCTGTTATGGTACATTTTGTATATTTTGTACTTCTAGGTTGTTTTTTGTTAATTATAATTTCGGGACAAAATTTTTTAAGGCGGGAGATTTTTAACACCCCAGTTTTCTGATGTTTAAAAACAACCATTTTTTGGTTATTGGAATCTATCGCTTGGCGGTAGCGTGATATGGTCGGCAATAGTGGGTGTCGAGTCGATGGTGTCAAGAACAAGTGGTGGCATTGAGATGCTACCTCTAAGAGATAGTAATACCGCTGGAGATAGCATGCCACGTTTTGAGTGATGATGAGGCAGGCATTAAGCAACAAAGCGTCGTTGAGTTGGTCAAGCGACCACCGTCGAGGGTATTATGCCATGATATCGAGATATCACCCAATGATAGCATTTTTAAATGAATGCTCAGTTTAATCATGGTCATCCGTGTGTTTTGGCCTGAGGATCCTATGAATGAGTTTAGAGTCGGGATTGTTAAGAGTGAGGAGGTTATTTCATTCTCATTCTATCTTTCACTCTCTATCTCTTTAAGTGAAGAAAATAAAGGAGAAGAAGGAAATGAGATGAAGAAGAAGGTTGAAACCAATCCTCTTAAAGAGCTTGGAAGGAGTTCTTGTGGTCGGATTTGTGAGGCAAGGCTAGATAAATGGAAAGGAAGGTACTGCGAATGCTTCCATCTGTATCACTTGCTGCTTTATATCTCCTAAGTGATCTACAAGGGTTATGATTCTCCTCTTTGACAAGTGAAGTCTTTATTTGGTATGTTTGCATGGAAACACTCACCAATTGGTGAAGAACGAGAAGTTTCCAAAGGGTTGATATAGAGTATCCTCGATTTAATTGCAATAGAATCTGGAATCAAAGTACGGAATAGGAATGTTATGTGAAGCTCATCTGAAAAAGTTGGTCTGCATTGTTGATGATTGATTTGCATGTCGGAGAAGACTCCGTGGATAAACATGTAGTTTTACTTAGTTTTGGGGTGTGCAGCTTATCGCAGTTAGTACTGAAGGTGTTTTCATTAAATCCCCCGAGTTTGCAAAGGAGAACGAAATTATGTTGTTATCGCCCGCTATAGCAATATTATTGGTGATATCTTGACTGACAGAGAACAATGATTAGTTATTTATGCTAGGTGTGAACCCGAGCCTAAGATAGATGTGTTGTAACACCCCAATCCGTCATGTAGAATATAACAAAAGGTTTAGTCGGGGCCCCACGCCATATTCTACGGATAGTCAGTGAAGTTACGCACTAAAACCAAAACATTCAAGTACCCTAACTCAGAGTTGCATTCTAGCGGAATAATTTTAATTACTTAAGAACCTAACACCAGGAATGTCAACTAACCAACTAAGGAATGGCATAAAAATACACAAAAAGCCCGACCTTAAAGCCTTAGAAACGGTTTCACTTATATATATGTCTTACATACATCGCCACACTGGCTGGACATATATGAAAAAAAAACATTTCGCACTTGGGCCTTTGAGGACAAGCCAACATAGCAAAAAGGGATTCAGCCCACTACTTCCCGCTTGGCTCCCCAGCACCTACAAAGTGACATTCCACCAAGATGTGGCAAACAAAACAATGGACATCTTTGGCTGAACATTTATAGTAACCCCACTCCTCACTCGGGGCGGCGATGCTACTTCCCTACAAGCACGCAAAATGGCAATATATCCACGTTCAGCCCCGTATTCGATGAGTGGGTCCCCCCTCTGGAATTAGTGCTTTGCGGGATCTTTAGGTGTGAAAGGGCTCAAGAAGACGAGCAAGACCCTTCTAGTGTTCGACGAGCAAGCCACACAGGCCATTTCCCTGACATCAAGTGAGGCATGCGCTATCAACGCCTTCCTCTCTTGGCATTCAGTGAAGCTTGTGTTGTCAATGCCTTCTGACCCTGGCATTGAGTGAGGCGTGTTTTGTAGACGTCGTCCTCTCCTGGAGTTGAGTGAAGCTTGTATTGTTGACGCCTTCTGCTCCTGGAATTGAGTGAGACATGTTCTGTTGATGCCTTCTGCTCTTGGCGTTGAGTGAGGTCTGTCCTGTTAATGCCTTTTGCTCCTAGCATTGAGTGAGGTGTGTTCTGTCGACTCCTTCTGCTCTTGACGTTGAGTGAAGCTTGTGTTGTCGATGCCTTCTACTCTTGGTGTTGAGTGAGGGGTGTTTTGTCAATGCCTTTCGCTCTTGGAATAGAGTGAGGTGTGTTCTTTTGATGCCTTCTGCTCTTGGCATTGAGTGTGGCTAGTTTTGTCGGCGTCTTCCAATATTTGCTCAAGACGCCGCGCGAGACCCTTCTAGAATAGCATTCACCCAGGGGGGAGCCAAAGGGCTGCTGCCCACAATAGGCTAGGTGGCTCTAACCCAAAGAAGGCGCAAAAAGTCTCATCCATATTGGGCGAGTGGCCTTTAAATCCCACATTTACCCATAATGGGGATGTCACGGAGGCGAGTGCCTGGCTTACCCAGCATTCGCCCAATGGGGTCTAGAGGTAAAATTACCTGGATGCCCTTTCCGGCCTGCAAATACCCTTCTAGAACAGCGGAGTTAGGCTATTGGAAGACCACTTTTGGATGCATGTAGCTGTGTAGAATAGTGGAGCCACACTATTGGCAGGCCAGATTTTAAAATCTATAAATAGAACTAAGGGGGTACCTCAGAAGGCAAGCTATCCAGTTCTCTTACTCTCGTCATATAGCTCTTTTTGAGGTGCCCTTGGCTTTGCACAGGCTAAGGAGGGCAAGTGCTTTATGGTCTTCCGAGTTTGTGGTGGGACCTTCGTGCTAGAGTCTTATGTCAATTTCAAGTTCTAAGTCTTCGGTCAGCCAAGCTTGCTAGGCAAAGTAAGTGTGCGGTCACCACTTCCACAAGGGTTCAGACTCCACAGAAGTCGATTTCTGGTTTCAATATTTTGGTGCGGTGAGCGTAGATAGTGATAAGCTACAAAAACCTACCGAGCTCAATGACTCAAGGTGAAGGGCAAGGTTCTGACCAGGCCGACTGGCCACCCCCTCCCCCTCTCGCCACTCTCGGCATGTTTGAGTATTTCCAGCAAAAAATGCAGAACTTCATAACTTTCACACTCACTGCTCGTGGAGAGTGCTCGATACCCTCAGTCCCAGTGGTCGCAGCCCCAGTCATGGGTGAGAATGATCCTGTTCGACGGCCTGGGAAGTAAGCAGCGGTGGAAGGTAGTGGGCGAGATCTCCCTAGGCATGATCTACTGGGGCGAGTCTTATTCCCAGGCTTAGCGAATGTGGGATGGTGCGGCGAGATGGAGACGTGAGATCTCCTGGCTCGCCTAGCATGGGAGGGAAGTCCCTTCAGCGAGCTAGTCTCATCCGCCCCATTTTCATAGGGGTTTTGTGAGCCAGAGATGTCCTATTACACCGGAAGGGATGATTCGGTTCAGCACATCCAATGGTTTGAGGATGTGGTCTCGATCAGGTAGATGTCATATGCCTTTAAATACTGGCTCTTTGCCATAACATTGATTGAGAACGTGAGGGATTGGTTCCATCAACTCACCGCCAGCTCCATCTACTATTTCGAAGACCTGCGCTGGGGGTTCCTGCTGAGGTTTACTGTAAGACACCATTTTTTGCTACGCTACCGAGTCTTACACCCAGAACCGCCATTTTGCGGTGACACCGACACTCGAGAGGGTCGCCACCACAAAAAACCGATTCTGCCGGCAATGAAGATCATCAAGAAGTAGAAGTACAAATGAAAGAATAATAAGTAAAGTCCACAAATCACATATAATCTATGAAACAGTAATCACAGAAAGTCCACACGATAAACATAAGTACAGATATAGATCAGTATAATAGGAATATAAACAGGCTTATGCCCTGTACAGTAAATCCTCACTACAACTCTCTCGGAGAAGCTAAGTAAGGCTAACACTCACGGAGCCAGAAACTGGTGCTCCCGTACTAGACTTGCCCACCTCCATGTGCACCATGCTCCGCTGGTGCTACATCTCCTACTGCTACCCCTGTCTCCCATCCAGAGCCGCTAAAATATTTGGTCCACCAAATGTTAGTCATAAAGACTAAGCAAACTATCATCCTCGCCTTGCCCCCGCAGCTCCTAAGCACCGTGCGGGAGGAGAGATAGGGAAGTTCATGAGGGTGGAGATTAGGAACAAGCAGGTGACGGTGGAGCAATCTAGTAGGTATATAGTACATCTATAAAGCTATAAAAGGAAAGGAAAGCTAGCAGTTCTAAAATATGGAAGCTGTAATGTAAATAAGTAGAGTAGAGTAGTGGTACATGTAAAGTAAAACAATGAAATAAGTAACCTTAACTTATATAAATACCCATACAAGCATATACGTTAATGTTACTTTTGCAAGGCTACCGTCGTATAAAAAGTCTCATACCAATTTATATGATGGGGTGTGAGGTTTTATGCGAGTACGTGTATAATGATTTGTTATGCCATGATTCATGCAAGTGCAACACAGACATACGACTCTATGCGCACAGACCTTTAGTTCCCCCATTTTGGAAGCAAGCTTCAGTCCTAGGAGCCTCTGTAACACCCCCATCCATCACATGGCATATAACAGAAGGTCCAGCTGAAACCCGACGACATATACCACGGACAGTCGGAAGGGTTACATAAGAATATTCAAACATTCCAATTAAGACTACTCGTCCTACACAGAGCATTCTAGCGGAAGCTTTTAAATAGTTGAAAGAACCCAAAACTTAAATCAATAATCATGAATGTCCACATCCACACAACATGAATGAAAACCCAAATACACTGATAGGGTACATGGCCTTATGGCCTTACAATAGTTCACTTAATAAATAGTGTCTTACATACATCGGCTCGCAGGCCGGCCACACATGACAAAATAAAAACAACTATTCTTTACGATCTTCAAGGGCCAGCGCAGCAACATGGGCTCAAGCCCGCTATTTTGCACTCGGCTCCACAGCACCTGCAAGCAACATTCCACAGCACGGTGGCAAACAGGCAACGGTCAGCTAAAGCCGACCAAATTATAACGACCTCGTCCCTTTCTCGGGACGGCGGTGCTCCTTCCCTGCATATCATTAGCCCAGCTAAATAATTATGTAAAAACATACTTCGCCACAGGTATAGGCTCGCACGGCCAAACACCCCGTGCACTCAGGGCAAATTAACGGTGAATCCTGACAATTCAGCATCTTCACCACCACCCCCAGGATGGCAGCAACATGAGCATTTTAGCCTTCCTGACCCTGTCTAGTCTAAGGCTCCCGACTATGCCAAAGGCCAGTCCCCTTTTCGGGTCTCTCGCACCGAACCACATAGCCCAAGTCCAATTTCACTTGCCTGTCGCTCAACCGCGTAGTTCACCTTAAGACGTACGCACGGGCCAAGCTTCTCTCGGATCCTAACATTTCCAAAGAGCGAAGCGAATAATCATATAATAAGCATAAAGTATCTTAGTTTCGTTTTAAAGTGCAAGCATGTGTTAAGCATGAGTGAAGCATGACATAAACAGCAACCGCACCTTTTTCAAGCAATCACATAACCCAGTTATGTTCAAGGCCGGTTCCTAGAGCGCCAAGTTAGTAGAACAATGATTCCGCTCAGTTTTCCCGGTGCGACTTGGAGCTAACCTTCAAGGATCCGTGCTGCAATCAACCGCGTAGAAACCCGAAAACCCAAAGCACGGAGTCTTTTCCGGCAAAACATATCAAATGCAACATCACCGATCCAGACAATGCACGTCCGGGTAGGCTTCACACATAATGCCTATGCCCGTACTTCGATTCCGGACTCTATATGCAACACAAGGGGGACTATTCACATCAACCCCAAGGAACACCACATACTCACCGCACACTCGTGGGAGTGGGATTCCCTATGTAGAAAAGAAGAGCTTTACATGCTCAAGTGGAAAATCGTTACCCTTGTAGTCTGCTTTGGCGCCATGGAAAAACTACAAGGATGGAAATCTTCGCAACAAACACAGAGAAAGCGGTGCTCTGATGCTCCGCTGGCGGCCGAAATCCTCCTTCTTCTTCCTCCTCTCTCTAAAACCTTGGAAAGAGAAAGCCTTGGAGAGAAATGAAGGATTAACTCCCCTATTCCCGGCCATAACAGAACAGGAAACCATCTGGGCCGTTGGATCTTATTTAAAGAAAATGAACGGCTCAGATCCGTTCAAAAATCCCCAAAACTGGGCCGAACACGGCTTGGCACACGGCCGTGTCCCAGGCCGTGTGCCTCAATCCAGGCACGATCGTCGAACACAGAGACTCACACGTGCTCAGACCCGCCCGTGTCTCACTCGACATGCCAGTGTCGGGTTCTTCGACATGCCCGTGATCGGGGGCGTGTCACACATAACCGCCACGCCAACCGACATGTCCCAACTGAACACGGGTAGGGACACGGGTATGAACACGCCCGTGTCACTCCTGACACGCCCGTGTCAAAAATGTTCATAACCTGTGTTTTCTGTTGTGTCCTTCTCGGGATGAAAACGGCCAAAACACCATCCAGACATGGCCTTGGACATGCCTGTGTCCTAGGCCGTGTACCCCTACACAGGCACCAAAAAATCCCTTTTTAAGCGACCAACTCAAAGACATTTTTCGGGGCGTTACAGCCCCCGCAGTGGCCAACAGAGACAGGTATTGACACTACCAGGCCAAGCCATTACGTACTCATCTGAAGGACACACTAGAGTCTCTGCATATAATGCTGACCCAGTCCAGGTCTTTTACTTGGCTAAGTGTAAACCACACCGGCCGAGTCATCGTATTGAAGCGATGTGAATGACCATCAAATACCGAAGACCCGCAACCATATGCACATGCAACCATGAATTGCTGAGCCATCGGCTCCCCGGACTAACTTGTCTGTTTCATCTACCTTTTAAGCCTTCGACTCGCCGGGATAACCTCCCCCTTTCCACAACCAATGAGCCTACCTCTCGGATATCCTAACCAAGCTAACCTCCAAAAACATCGGGGTGAGTGAAAGTGAAATCCTAGTATATTGCTAATTACTCTTGTACTCATTTTAGACTTACGGTTTAAGGTTAACCTCGGACTGCCCAAGGCATTCCCTATGAAGGGCTCTCGGGGATACTAGGAACTACGATGGGCTGAAAACCAATACTCCCTTTCGCAAGGTACTTATTATTGTTGGTGTCTACTCATAGCCAATCCCATTTAATGTTATACTAAATCTAACCCTAGTGTATTTTGACTCTCTCTCTACATAGGGAAGACGATCTTTTGTCAATCTCGATCACCAATTAACACTAGTCAACTAGGTTCCCTCAACCTGCCTTCCAATGATGACCTTACTCATTCTCAACCAGACCAAGTACACCAACTACCCTTTCTCAAAATAGGTTTCACATATTACTCTACTTTACAGTTTCTAATATGTGCAGACTAACTATCCTATATGATGAGTGTGAATGACAACCGCTTCAAATATTCATCCGATTGACCTAACATTATTACTGTGGAGCATTGTTTTACGAAGAGATCCAGAATATACATTATTACTGTGGAGCATTGTTTTACGAAGAAATCCCTTTTTAAGCGACCAACCAAGGGAGGAGGAAGCTGAAGCCAAGGATCCCCTCCAAAGGTACCCATGGGGTCTGTTTATAGTTTTCCAAGTCTGATTTGCAAATAGCGGAATCTTGCCTCTTGGTTTTACTATACGCAGCCATAATTGGCCTGCCAACAGCGAAACTCCGCTTTTTAGTGGGCCCATTAGCAGGCCAAAATGAAGCCCCTGAAGCCTGGATCTCGCTCATGGAGCCTGGATCTCGCCCATGGACCCTGGATCTCGCCTCTAGACCCTGGATCTCGCCTCTGGACCCTGGATCTCGCCTCTAGACCCTGGATCTCGCCCCTGGATCCACGATCTCGCCTTTATACCCTGGATCTCGTCTTTGGAGCCTGGATCTCGCCTCTGGACCCTGGATCTCGCCTCTGGACCTGGATCTCGCATCTGGACCCTTGATCTCACCCCTGGAGCCTGAATCTCGCGTCTGGACCCTGGATCTCGCCTCTGGATCCTGGATATCGCCCCTGGAGCATGGGTCTCGCCTCTGGATTCTGGATCTCGTCTCTGGACCCTGAATCTCGCCCATGGAGTCTGGATCTCGCTCCTGTGTGGGCGAGATTCTCTAAGTCATACTCGGTCATTTCTGATCTTGATGAATTACGGGTTATACAATGCAGCACTTTTACTTGAAAATATGCTTTTTACAACTTATTTGATTGAGATTCAACGTCTGAGATCACTAGCTAGAGATTAGTCTCAAAGAGTTGTTGGTTGAGAAAGAATTTGGTGGAGTCACCGGTGATGGATGAATCATGTGCTTTCACCATCTTAAGAAAAATAGATTTTGTTTTTTTAGTTTCAGTCAGCTATTTGTGCATCTTGCTGTAATCTTTTTTCTAGATAAGTCAATACTTTTGCCCAACCCTTCTTAAGATTGCAGACAAATTTTTATCCATGTTGAATCTATTTTCTTGTTCTTTTTTTCCTTCCTGCTATCTTCACTTACCTTATCTCCATCCCTCTCCACTCTTATTTATCTTTTCCCGATTATCCCTCTTTATCTTTCTCTTATCATGGTGATCGAGATAACAAGTACACTTTTCTTACCTGGTATGGTCCTAACAAAATTATGACATATGTATCTCATCAAAATAATAGTAAGTATTGACGTTATCAATTTTCCAATAATGTTTTGGCTTCCAAACAAAATATTGAACAATCTACCATAATAATAGAGTAAATAGGGAAGCACTAAATTTATTCATCCAAAAATTATAAAACAATTACCATATGCTAAAAATGACAGAAAGGTCTACTGACCAAAAATCACAATTTTCTATGTCAATTTGGTCACATAGATAAATTACTTAAAAATATTCAACATGATTTTATAAAAAAATTTCAGTGAGTAACAAATCCATAATTAATTTTCTTGCAATTAGGGCAAACATTGAGGTTGTGAATAAAGTATCAAATATATCAATCCAAAATTCATAACAAAATTATTAGAGAACAACAATATTAAAATAGGCTCCCTGCCCAAGTTTCATGAACATCCAAGAAAATTTAAACATGAAATTCAATTTTGAATTAAAGTTTCATAATTAATCTTTAATTATTCTAGAGGGCAAGAATGTTCTGAATAATTACTTAAAAAATTTCAAGGTTTAGCTTGTATAACCAAAGGAACCTCCTCTGATAACAATTGAAAGTGATGTGTTAGATCTAATATACTCTAGAGGGGGGGGGGTGAATAGAGTATTTGTAGGTCCGTATAAAACTATTACAGCTTCTACCGTAATTAAAAAGTGCAGAATTAAACTAAAGTAAATAAGCACACAACAGTCCTAAAAACACAAGCACATCAAGAACAAAAAGAAAATGGGCAACCATACGACACAAGAAATTTTATAGTGGTTCCCCATCCTGGGTACATCCACTCTTCTACCAACCTGGTAGGAATCCACTCAGGTTTTTTATCAGGTGCCTGACACCAATGAGCTTTTGATTAGGTGCTCAAAAACCAAATCCTCAAGTCTTTTGATTAGGTGACTTGTAACTAGGAATCTCTTTTGAAGGGAGATGACAATCCTTTACAGAGGTGGGGATGAGAGAGTGATGAAAGTCTATTTTTCTCAATCACAATGAGAAGACTATGTGGATTCAGTGATGTTGTCAAAGCTCCCCCTGAGATGTAGAAGAGTTTAGGAGAACTGGAGCTTTGCACAAGGTGATAGGCCTTCAAACTTTCAGCCTTAATCAGAGAGATCTTCAGGAACTTCTTTGACAAATGGAAGATTTGTTATCCTGTGAAGTGTCTTGGAGAGTTTGAAGAATGAAGACTCTTGATATTTGAATGATTGTTCTTCTTCTTCAGTATCATAAATCTTGTGTCAGACTGAGAGCAGACGGGTTGAGTTTTTCTTGTCTGATTCAGTAATATTCTCTCTATATATGTTTTCAATTTTCTTTCTATCTATCTGTGTGTATATGAGAAAAGAGAAAAATCTCTTTTTATATTTTCCTGGGGAAATTGGTCTTTCGAATTTTGAATTCGTTATTCATTCAATGCTGACGGCCTAGAGAATAAGCAGCATTGAATAATTTCCCCAACTGTCCCGTGGAAAAATTGCAAGCAATAATCCTGCATAATATCCCAATCATTGCTCCTCTAACGGTTATATTCAGAGAATGTTAGAGCATTGATTACCAAGGAATTATTGCAGTAATAATGGGGACAGGGTTGGAAATGACTTAGTCTGGAATCGTCGAACAGATGACAGAAATCGTCGAATTGAGTCCACAGTTCGTCGAGCTGAGATGTTGTGTTCGTCGACCAGACGGCTTCTATTCGTCGAGCTGAGTTCCATGATCGTCGAGCTGGAAACTGAACTGCTGTCTCTTCTAAACTTTGCCTATTCTGTGATTTAAGTTCGTCGAGGTGAGATTATAACTTCATCGACAAAGGTTTAGTCTGGACTTAGAATAATTTCTGAATGAAGTGTTGAAGTAAAGAGTCCAGAATTCGTCGACCAGAGAATTGAGTTCGTCGACCTGAGACTAGAGAACATAGTCTTGACAGAATGCTGTAGTAGTCCAAAGATTCGTCGACCAAGGAATAGAGTTCATCGAGCTGAGAACTAAGTTCTTCGACCAAAGTCTGATACTAGGACTTAGAATATCTGGATGTTTTCTGAACTTGAAGTGTTGTTGTAGTGTCCAAGTTTTCATTGACATGAGTACCAAGTTCGTCGAGCTCAGCTCAAAGAATTTACTCTGAGATCGTCGAGCTGAGCACGACAATCATCGACATGAGTTCGACGAACGTCGAACTCACTTTACAGATTCTTGAAATCTTCTAAGTCTTGAGTCTCTGGAAGTCTTGTTGATAGCTGGTCCATGTGATGTTGACTCTAAGGACTTTGCCTAGACTCTAGGACACAACTATGACCCTGGCTATACATTGTGGGTCACAAGATCCTAAGTTAGTGAACCTAGCCCAAATCAAACTAGGGATCCAACAATCTCCCCATATTTGGGTGAGGTTACTAACCACAGACTCAGACTTAAACTGAAAATAAGCAAAGCAGAAAAAGCATATATCTGAAAGAGATAGAAAATACATGCAATAGATATATATACATGAGCTTTGTTCAGAAAATATAAAGCAGTTATTAATAATGCAGAAAGATAAATAAAGTTCAAAATCACTTCTTTTGTATCTTTTTCTTTGGCATTGCATCCTTGCTCTAGTCTCCTGGCTTTGTAAATATTATTTCTCTATTAGGATCTGAAGCTTGCACACTGGTCATGGTCATGTCTGCAGCCCCTATAATTTTCAGAGATGTAGCCCTGGTGACAACTGCTTATGGGTGCAACTTCATGTAGTCATCTACATTAAAAATCTTGTTAGCTTTATAAAATCTCTTAAGTTCCTCTTTCTTGTACTTTGACATGGTAGTATATTCAGAGGGATCCTTTCCTTCAACTTTGGCCTTGTTAATCAGAGAAAGGCCTACAAGTTCCAGGAATATGGCCATTCTAGCATTAGTAGCTGTTTTTGGATATTTAAAAGGAACAGGAGGAGAGGATGGTCTTTTAGAGCTTTCAGCTGGTTGATTTTTAGTGGATTGTTGTTGTTGTTGTTGATGTTGTTGTTGATGTTATTGCTGCTGCTGATGTTGCTTTCCTGAAGAATATTGCCTGTGTTGGCTGCTTTCATGATAAGATCTCACTTGATGTCTTTGATATGTTTGAATAGGGGCAGATCTTTGAGAACTAGAACCTAAAGCACCAGTAGTTGGAGGAGGTGGAACTTTTCTGTATCTATGAACTGGAGGAGAAGAGTATCTTCTGCTTTTCTTCCTCTCCTTCTGCTGATTCTTGGACAGCCACATCCAAGCTGACATCCCTTTATATGGTGTTATCTTTTGAAGAATGTAATAAGGAGTGTCATTGTTTGGATTAGGATAGGAGCAGGAGGAGGAGCTGTTCTTTTCATGGATACTGGCTTCCTCTTTGGTTCATCATCAGATTCATCATCATCATCCTCATCATCACTATCCTCATCATCAGATCCTTGAGGATTATCATATAAAGCATTCAGAGCCTTTAGTGTCTCAGCAGAAATGATAGGCTTATCTGGTTGAGAATGAGCTTGAGCAGGAAACTCAACAGGAGCTGGACGAGAAGCCATAGAGGAAGCTGGAGTGTCATCAACTCTGACAGTGCTTTCACCAACTGCCTTTTCCTCTTGTTGAATGTCAGCCAAGATCACATCATCCAAATCTGGCAATGGAGAGTCATCCACGACATAACTAGGAGCAGAAGAAATTGCTGAAGGAGCTGGAATAACTATGGGCTCAGGAACAACAAAACTATCACTAAGTTTCTTTGCAACTTGTGGACTTATTGGGGATATACATGGTACAATAGCCAATGATGGCTTAGTAGTATGTCCTGTTGTAAGACATCTCAAAAATGCAAATTCAAAATTCTTCAACAAATTCTCTAAATCAATTGTGGGATTAATGATGAAATCACCACCAGTAGTTATTTTCTCAGATACTGACTCTTCCAAGTCTATGTCATCTGTATCAATAAAATTAATAAAATCAATATCATCTGTATCAATATACTCTGTACAATCTGCTGCTACTATTGCGGCCTCTGCTGGAACTACTGCAGCTTCATCATCAGACATCTCCCCTTGCATGGTTTCAGTAAGACCTGAAGCCAGTCCTCTGATTGAAGATGTGGCAGTAGTCAGTGCAGTGATCTGTGCAGATAAGGTAGTAATTGAAGTAGCAAGAGGTTTAATGGCCTCTGCTATGAGTGTTTTGAGAAGGGAAGTGAGGAGGGCAATGAGAGAAGCAATTGTTGAGGTGTCCAATGGTGGAGTGGTAGATGGTGTGGCAGAAGGTGTAGAAGTGGGAACTGTGGGAGGGATAGGAAGTGGAGCATCTGGAATGTGTACATCTAGAGGGGATGCATGTTGAGGGATGGTAGATGTTGATGGGGATGGATGGGTGGCATCTTCCATATGGGTGTTTGGAGGAAAAGGGGAATTGGGAGGTGATGGTGGTATGTTGAAAAATAGTATGGAGGATAAATGAGGAGGAAGTGGAGATGATGGAGGAGTTGGTGCTGGTGAAGCATGTGGAGATTCTAGTGGAGCACGAGGTTGAGTAGGGAATGATGGAGGTGTAGGAGAGGGATGGAGTTGTGATGCTGGAAGGTCAGTTTGAAGAGATGGTGGTGTTGGATGATCCTCTTCAGTAGGTTGGGGAGTGGCTTTAACAGCCCTGGTGCCTTCAGAAGCTAGGGTGGAAGAGGTAGAAGTCTTGGATGGCTTGGTTATGGTCCTCTCCCACCTGCCAAACAAGGCACATGCAAGCCTTTTGCTGGCATTAATGATATGGTCTAGGAGACCAGGGATTCAGCAGCCTTCTCCTTTAGGAACATCCCTATGATCCTTTCAAAACACACTTCTTTCTTATTAATTTTCTTTTTTATCAGATCAAAGAGGATCTGAGCCCAATCCACTTGCTTCTTAATTATCACTGCACACATGACCAAGAACTGATGCCTTGTGATGTAGTCATGGGCAGTATGGTTGCTAAGCATGACCTTCCCAACAATGTCTGCCAGAAACTTGTATGTTGTAGACAGATGTTTCTTTAATAATTTATTTGGGTTGTCACAAGCATAACCCATCAGATTAAGCATCGTATCAAACTCTTCAGAATTAATTTCTAATTCCTCTACTCTATTTGTCAAACCAAAAATTTCAGTTAAAACTGCAGGAGTTAAGGAAACAGTGTTACCCGCTATTGATCCTATCATAGTATTGTCGTCAGAAGTGGATGAAGTATAGACCCATTCTCTGATTTCAGTTCCTGCCAACTTTATCCTTGTAGTCATCAGGTTCTTCAAATTTTGTTCTTCCAGAAGTTCCAGAATATATAGAAAGATTAGATCCGAGTGCTGGAATGATTCGAAGTCGACATCAAAGCCGGTGTCAAACTTCATAGAGGCTAGAGCTCCTGCTGGAATCGTCATGGAATCACCTGCAAAAGAGAGAAAAGGAGATCAAGTGCAAGAGAACAGAAAGCGCGAGATGGAGGTCGAAGAAAACCTAGATATAAGGTTTTCCAGAATATGAATCGACAAACTCCGCTCCACGAAAACAAAAACAATTCTTCAAACTGCGTTCGATGAAATGATTTAGAAGTAAATAATTCGTCGATCTCATCCTGAAGAATTGAAGACAATTCATCGAGCGCCATTCGACGAATATCTTCTGAAGCAAGTTTGTCGATCTCCGGTCGAAGAAAATTATTTCACTCACAGAGAGTTCGTCGACCTCTGTTCGACGAAGATCTCTCAAACTCTCCCCAGTTCGTCAAACTCCGTTCGACGAACTGTGGAAAATTCATCGAGTGCTGACAGAACTTAAAATAAATCTTCTCCATTTATCATTCCAAGCTGATTTATAAAGAATACATGATTTTTCTCATCCAGAGGTTTAGTGAATATATCAGCTCTTTGTAAATTAGTGTAGATATAGACAAGATTAATTTTATTTTTGTCTACACACTCTCTAATGAAATGATGCCTAATGTCTATATATTTTGTCCTACTGTGATGGACTGGATTCTGTGCTATGGCTATAGCACTTGTGTTATCACAAAGTAGAGTTGAATTATTTAAGTTGAGACCATAGTCTAGAAGTTGGTTTTGTATCCATAGCATATGTGAGCAACAACTACCAGCTGCAATGTATTCTGCCTCAGCAGTGGAGGTTGACACATAGGATTGCTTTTTATAAAACCAGGACACTAATCTCATACCAAGGAACTGGCAAGTTCCTGAGGTACTTTTTCTGTCCACCCTGCATCCAGCAAAATCAGCATCTGAGTATCAAGTTAACTCAAATTCTGATTTTGTGGGATACCATAGGCCTAGACTAGGACATCCCTTTATATATCTCAGAATTCCTTTTAGAAAAATAAGGTGAGATTCTTTTGGGTTCACCTGGAACCTAACATAAAGGCATATGACAAACATGATATCAGGTATGCTAGCTGTGAGATATAATAGGGACCCAACAATGCCCCTATATAGTTTCTGATCTATAGGTTTCCCTGATGCATCAGAGTCAATCACAACATTTGTAGCCATAGGTGTCTTCTTTGCTGAGGCATCAGTCATCCCAAACTTCTATATTATCTCTTTAGCATATTTAGCTTGGGAGATGAAGATGCCATCAGGGAGCTGTTTCACTTGGAGACCAAGGAAATAGGAAAGCTCACCCATGCTACTCATTTTAAATTTGGAATGCAAGAGGTCAGAAAACCTCTTGCACAATTTTGAATCAGTAGACCCAAAGATGATGTCATCCACATATATTTATACTAACAAGATTTGGTCCTTATGATGTCTAGTGAAAAGTGTTTTATCTACTATGCCTCTAATGAATTTATGCTCTAATAAAAAGCTTGCTAGGGTCTCATACCAAGGTCTTGGTGCTTGCTTTAGACCATAAAGGGCTTTATGCAACCTGAATACATATAAAGGATGAGTTGGAGAGACAAAACCTAGAGGTTGTTCAACATAAACCTCTTCTTTTAATACTCCATTCAAGAATGCACTCTTCACATCCATTTGATAGACCTTGAATTTCTTGTAGGCTGCATAGGCTAGGAATATTCTTATGGCTTCTAACCTTGCAACAGGAGCAAAGGTTTGATCATAATCTATTCCCTCCTCTTTCCTGTAGCCTTTAGAAACAAGCCTAGCCTTATTTCTCACAATAACTCCTGGGAATCAAGTTTATTTCTGTATACCCATTTGGTTGCAATAACTGGGTAGTTTTGTGGTCTTCGATTAACCAAATCCCAAACTCTACATCTCTCAAACTTTTTTAATTACTCCTGCATTGCAATGATCCAGTGGGGATCTTGCTCTGCATCATGAATGGATTGAGGTTCAATCTGAGAGAGAAAACAAGCATGCATCACATCTTGATTGAGTTGATACCTTGTCTGTACACCTGCTGATATGTCTCGAATCACTTGAGATCTAGGGTGATCCCTAAGTGTGACAAGATCAGTGGGTGGAGTTGGTTGTGCAACAACATTTGAAACCAATTCCTCTTGTGGTATTATGTTGGCTGTTGGAGGAGAGTCAAGCCCTACAATGCTTTCTTCTTCACTATCTTCATTTACTTGTGGATAGGGATGAGTTGGAACCTCTTGGGTAAGGTTTAGGTCATGCAACTTCTCACACAAGTGAGGTACCTGTAAAGCGTTACTGGTAGAAACTTCTTTCTCCTTGCAATACATGTTAGTCTCATCAAAGCGCTTACATCAATTGATTCCTCAATTTTCAGTGATGATTTATTAAAGACCCTATAGGCTTTGCTTACTTGGGAATATCCTAGAAAAATTCCCACTTCAGCCTTAGCCTCAAATTTTCTAATGTATTTCTTGTTGTTATTATGTATATAACAGGTACAACCAAATACTTTAAAATAGTTAATTTTAAATTTCTTCCCTTTAAGCAATTCATAGGGAGTCCTATTCTTTAGTTTGTGAATTAAGCTTCTGTTCAGGACATAGTTTGCAGTGTGTACAGCCTCTGCCCAAAAGGTTAGTGGCATGTATGCATCAACAAGCAATGTACCTGCAGCTTCAATGAGTGTCCTATTTTTCCTTTCTACTACCCCATTTTATTGAGGAGTCAAGGAGGTGAGAAGAATTGCCTGAACCTTACTCTCCAGAACTCTTGCATAAGAGAGACTCAAACTCTATGCCATGATCACTTCTGATCAATTCAACATGAGTAGAGAACTCAATCTGTATGGTCCTGAGAAAATCTGTAAGAACCTTGAAGGTATCTGACTTAGATCTCAGAAAGGATACCCAAGTGAACCTGGAGAACTCATCCACAATAACAAAGTGTAGGATTTCCCTCCTAGGTTTGTACATCAATGCGTCCAAATAGATCCATGTATAGCAAATACAAAATCCTAGGTGAATCAATTTTATTAATGGATTTGAAACTAGATATAGTTTGTTTGCCTAATTGACAAGCCCTACAAAGGCCTTCCTTCTTATAAGGACAAGGAGGTAGACCTCTAACAAGGTTGTCTTTAGATAGCCTAGCAATGTTTTTCAGATTTACATGACCTAGTCTTTTGTGCCATAAATCATTCTCGTTACTAGTTAAATTAAGTAAACAGATATCAGAAGTGCCAAATAGAAAATCAACTAAGTATATGTTGCCTTGTCTATTTCCAATTAAAATAGGTTTGTTTCCTTTAGATGAAATAATACAAGAGCTAGAGTTAAAAGTTACCTAATAACCTTCATCATAACGTTGACTTATTGAGATGAGGTTATGTTTGAGTCCTCTTACATATGTTACTTTCTTGAATGTAACTGCTCCAATCTTCAGTTCTCCAGATCCTTCAGACAGGCCACTTTTTGAATCACAAAAGATCACCGTTGGCCCTAGCTTGGACTTGTAATTGGTGAGATTGTCCTTGCTACCTGTCATGTGTTTGGAGCATCCACTATCCAGGTACCATGGCTGATTCACTCTTGGACAGCTCTTCTCCTGCAATGAAAGCAGTTAAATATTCTTGACCCAGGTTACCTTGGGTCCTTTGTTTTGTTGATATGAAAAGCTGGGAAAAACTGAAAATTCTGGTTGGGATTCATATCCTAGAGGGTAATATCTTCTAGGTGGTATAAACCAATCAGCTAAAGGATTAAAAGCTTTTCTAGAAATATTTAAGTTGTAGTTATTGTTAAAAGTTTGGTTAAGTATTTCTGGGTTCGACAAATTTCTGTAAGTTCGTCGACCAGAGTTCGACGAATTGTGTTGAGATCGTCGATCTCTGCCCAGAGAATGAACATATTCATTTTCTGTGCCACACGTTCGTCGACCTCTGCTCGACAAACCATACAAAGTTCATCGATCGCAGTTAGACGAATGATTATTATTGAAGTTTGCGTTCAGAGATCGTCGTTCTGAGTTCGACGATCTGATCCTATATCGTCGATCTGAGTTCGACGATAACTACTGAACATTGTTATTTTTATCATTCTTCTGGTTTTAATTTTGTCCTTAGCTTCAATTTGTTCTAGAATTTTATTAACCTTATTTACTTGTTCAGTGTTTTTCTTTCCTTTATCAGAGATAAAATTTACAGGTTTTGAAAGATGATTCCTTTGGATTAGGGTTGGTTCACTGGATGTGGCTCTTAATCCTAATCTGCAGTTATTAGTTCTAGCATTTACTGTGCTGGTTATATCTAGCAATTTCAAACTTCTGCCATTTAATGATTCTTATAATATCTTAGCTTTGCTAAGTTCTGATATCAGAAAAGTAATTTGTTCATTTGCAGATTTCAGTAACTAGATAGATTTGCATTTTCAGAAGTGATTTTATCTAGATCATTCAATTTATCTCTGAGAAGTTTGATTTCCTTATCAGAGCTTATCAAATCTAAGCATAAGTTTTAAAATTCAAATTTAAATTCATCAGATTCAAAATCAAAAGATGTTATTACCTGATCTTCAGCTGACAGGTTTTCTTCATTATCAGATTCATCTGTATCTGATCTGCTACTGCTTGCATCTATTGCCATGAGGAAACCTCCTTTGCCTTGGCCTCCTCTTCTTCTTCACTGGAGCTGGAAGATGTGGATTCATCATCTGTGTCACTCCATGTTTCATCCACAAATCCTTTGTCCTTCTTTTTGTGCTTGCTGGAAGAGGGCTTGCTGTAATGCTTGCTTCTTGATTCCTTATCTCTTCTTCTTTCCTTATTTTGATTTTCAGGACATTCAGACATGAAATGTCCTGATTTCCTACACCCAAACACACTACCTCTTTAGTGGGGGTTTTGTAATACCTTGGCTGTCTGTCATTTCTGGATGACTTCTTGTGAGTCTTTCCTTGCCATTTTGAACAATCTCTTGGCAAATAGACTCATTAGCTCTTCATTGTTTATTGGGGCTTCAGTTTCTTCAGCAGCCTTGAATGCAATGGATTGTTCTTTCCTTGTTGGAGAGGAGTCCTGTGTTCTCACTTG